>JAHPZR010054596.1:0-5000 GCA_019787425.1 Platygyra sinensis | reverse complement strand
AACCCTTACCATGTAACATTTGAGGGTCGGTGGGTATGTTACCTGCTTTCTTGTTCGCATTGATTGTAAAGGCAAAACAATTCTAAATTTCCTGTACCGCAATATTTTTGGTATTTCCTTACAAGAAGGTGGCTTCATCCAATTGTGATGTAGAGTCACTTTTTTGAAGCGTGGCGCCTATTGGTTTGTGATCCAAAACAATCGATATCTTGCTATCATTTTCATTAAAGGCTAACAATCTCGAATTTAGGGTACTGAGGACTTTCTTAAACCGAGAAAAACTGCACATATTTTACATATTCTCCCCGGTCTACAAAGTCAAAAAAGTCATTGAAGCTGGAAACAAAGCTCTGCTGAAAGATGGAAAGCTAAATGTATTATAATTACCGTAATTGGAACCCCTTTCCCATTATTGATATCTTTCATCCTGGAAGGAAACTCTTCAATCGCTTTCTTGAGTTCGTCAATGTCGATGGGCAGCTTGTCCGGGAGACCGGTGGCATAGTAATCAACTTGAAGGTCCGACGAACTGTTGCATTCAGATGTTAAGTTGTTCAATGCAGCTTTCAGTCCCGCGCTAACTACTAGGACATCAATCTCTCCTTCAGCTCTACCTTCAATATTCACCCTTAATGAAATAAAAAATATATATATTACCATTATTTAACCTTTTTTACAGGATTAACACTACATGGTCAGGTTAACTCAAGAAATATGGATACAATCTCTTTCGGCCAGACACTATTTCACTGAACAAGCAGGAAGTCAATTTAATCGCTGCCTCTGTGGCACGCCTTTCGTGTGTTTACTACTGTTTGAATTTCCGAACGTCCTATCCGCAAAAACGCACTAAATTCTTGGAAAATACTTACTTAACTAGCTAATTTAATGCTGTATCAGCCTCCAAACCGTAAATTGTTACTTGCTGTTGGTTGTAACTTTAAATAACAATGGGGTTTATCGAGCTACATGTGGATCAATGGATACAATTGTGGTGGTGGTGTTGGTGGTTGGTGTCGGTGGTGGTAGTAGTCGTAGTGCTTGGGCTTCCTAATGGATCTTCATTCCTAATTGCAGTGCATTTAACCTTTTTAACGACGTACAAACTCCATGTTTAAAACGAGTTCATAGTCTAAAAAACCACACGGACTGATAAACGCCACACTTTAGTTGAGTGAAGACTTGTCCCAGAACTCAAGATGTCTCCTCCAAGTTCTATACAAGCTAGTAACAAGCAGGAGCGAAAAAGAACAACTATCGTCTCTGCTCAAAAAACTAAACTGTCTACGGGGGAGGAAGAGTTTATCAGTAAAAGTGCTGTGAAGGTTTTCGATCTCTCAGTGGATATCGCCTCTCGGAGGGGTAGAACAAGAGTCTGGAGCTTGCGCCATATTCGGTGAAGTTTTATTGAGAGCTGTGCCACCATGAATGACCTAAAGATACGTGCGTTACGTTTCATTAACTATATTTTACTGGCGTGACAGTAAAATGGCATTTAGGGCTTATCCTGCAATGCCATCGGCGATCCTTGAAGAACAAACTGCAGAGCCTGGGAAAGCACTGGATCACGAGCTGTCTACAATGTAATCTGCTGATGGTGCACAATGTCCCTCTTAAAGACAGTTGTGGTCTCTGGAATATCCTTTGCATCCTGCTTGAGGCCATTAACGAGGTGGCTCGCTAATATGTATATACTTCACATCATTTCACTGTACGGGAAGATATGAAACTCAATAAATTGACCTCGCTCCCAATGTGTGACTTCATAGCTCAGTTGGTAGAGCATCGCACTGGTATCGCAGAGGTCACGGGTTCGAATCCCGTTGAAGCCCTGATTTTTTTTTCAGGCTTCTTTCCAATTGCCTAAATTGGAAAATATACTGAGATGATAACACTTCACTTTCATCTACAACCGCAGTACAAATATGAATTATTTCATATATAACTTCACATTATTTCACTGTACGGGAAGATATGAACTCAATAAATTGACCTCGCTCTCTATGTGTCGCTTCATAGCTCAGTTGGTAGAGCATCGCACCGGTATCGCGGAGGTCACGGGTTCGAATCCCGTTGAAGCCCTAATTTTTTTTTTCAGGCTTCTTACCAATTGCCTAAATTGGAAAATATACTGAGATGATAACACTTCACTTTCATCTACAACCGCAGTACAAATATGAAATTATTTCATATATATACTTCACATTATTTCACTGTACGGGAAGATATGAACTCAATACATTGACCTCGCTCTCTATGTGTCGCTTCATAGCTCAGTTGGTAGAGCATCGCACCGGTATCGCGGAGGTCACGGGTTCGAATCCCGTTGAAGCCCTGATTTTTTCAGGCTTCTTCTTTCCAGTTGCTTAAACTGGAAAATTTACTGCGATGATCACACTTCACTTTCAACGAGGTGGCTCGTGTTGAGTCAAAAACACCCCGAGGGGGGTTTGTGATCTGCGCACAACTTGAAATGACGGCCATAAAGAAACTGGCGTTGAACGTTTTGCCGCAAAAAACTAGTGTTAAGTTAAAGCTCCTTTTTCTTGGTGACCGTAGTTTATTTTTTTCTGATGAGAGTGTTCGTAATCAACTGGTTTCCCTGAGCCATATTCCATAACCAGAGCCAAGACTGCCCCTACGCCACAGGGTGACGCATCGAAAGATCCAACCAGTTCTTTCTCAGGATCATAAAGCATTAAGTACACCTAAAATCGAGAGCAGATTCTTGCTTTTTGAAATACATATTGCTGCTCCGTTCGCCATTTCACAACAGATTTCTATCTTCAGTAATTCATGTAGTGGTTCCAGAATAGACGATAGATTGGGCATGAACTTTCCACAGAAGTTACGCATCCCCCAAAAGAATTTCCTCTCGAAGAGATCAGTGGGTGTGGAGGCCTCTTGAATGGCCTTGAATTTGGCTTCAACTGGTTGGGACTCTTGTGCGTCAAGTTGGTGTCAGAGGCACTCCAAAACTGGATTCATGAATTGACACTTCTCTGCTTTGAGGCGAACACCAGCATCAGTCTTAATGGTTCAAAAACGTTTTAATGTTGGCTAGGCGCTCTTCAACCTTCCAAGCTGGTGCTTGGAAGGATGGTCTAGTCTGATGTAGAGACCCAGTAAGTAAACCGTTAAGAACAGAGCCTGGTTTGACAGTGGTTGGGGACGTTGGAGTAGTAGGCCATAGGTACAAAAAGACGTGAACTGCAGATAGCGCTTGATAACTTTAATGTTGGTTAGTTGCTTTGATGGGCTGTTGCCTTGTTTCAGGTGGGCGTAGACGCGGAGTAAATCGGTACATTCATTTTGGACGTTGAATCGCCTGGGCACGCTGGCTGATAGCAGATACTTGCAATGTCTAAGATATCTTGAACAGACGCACTGTGTACAACGGAATTAAGGAGCAGATTAGGCAATGGGGCATGTTACAGTCAGGAGCTATTTGGCTGTGGAATTTGTAACGTAAACAGTACTGCCTGCAAGATGTTGGAAACTGACTTTTATCTGCTGACAGTGGTCAGGAAAAGGTGGACACAAGGGCAAAGCTGTACTTAATGGTTATCTTAACGGTACTTAACGGTAGCTTACGTTGCACAGTGATTTCGACTTTACAGGGTAACACGATTTTTTTCAGAAACGATCAGTCACAATCCAAAGTTGGTCAGCTTGGTCCTGGGAGGGACAATGGATTTCTCCGATTTAAGGGGCTTCGTGTCCAGTAACATTTTTTGGCGAAGATCGTCATCCCATTGAAGTGGGTCATGGGATTGTATGTTGCTAGGAAAGACGCAAGGGGATTTTTAAGTTGGGAGCAGTGGAAAAGCACTCGGCTAAGCAAATTGAAGGTGCCGATGAAGGGACGTAGTAGACCTTTGATGGACTCGGAAAGAGAGCAGCTGCTAAGTGAAACGATGCCATTTGGCCAGCTGAGAGTTCACCTTCCTACCAGATGCAACCCAAGACTGCACGGTAAATTTGGGAGAGATAACAGTTATAAACGCCAGACCGTCTTAGGTTCAAGTGGCTGAGAACTTTGGGTATGTGAGATCAGTTGGATTTCAGATTAGTTTTTCAGGTGGGTCGCCTTCACAATGAAAGTCATCAGCAAGCTTTTCTGTGCATCATTCCTGGATAAAATCGACGACACTTTTAACGGCGTTTCCGACTCAGGCATTCATATGGCAGGTAAAATGCACGATTTGAATGGGACTCTATTAGCTATTTCCATTGAAGCAATGGTGCAGAGGGCTGAGTTACGTCTGGCATAAACGAGCGTTGCAGTTTGCTGTATCGTCAACATCGGTTAAGACGGTAACGAGACAGAATCCACCAGAAGGGTTTTTGACGAGGAAAGAGGGATGAAGTATTCTGCAGAGATTCCAAACATCCAAGGAGCAACGGAAGACTTGGCATCGCTCCAGCTCGTCAAATCTCCCTTGTAACTCCACCCAACTTGTTGCAGCGCCGTTGTAACAAACAAATAGTGGGATTAAAGACATTATTATACATTGAACTCTCCAACTCTTTTCTGATTGGCCGAAAGCGAACACGGTGAATTTTCGAAATCAGCGCCTGTGACGTCATAACTGCAGATTATATAAGAACCATGTCAAGGGTTCTCAAGGTCACGGGTAATCATGTCATGTATGACCACGGTGCATGATTTTTAAGGGTGATCATGTTCGCGCGCTTTGTGCTGCTTGCCGTCCGTGAAGAAGCAAAACATGACTTCAATTTTTTTCGTTCAATGCATAACAAAACAGTATTAGATTCAATTTTATCAGCCTAAGCCTTCGGCTTCGGCTGATAAGTGGGTGGAGTATTGCTAAGGCAGATGTCGAGTCGACGGCAAGGTTGAGATGTACTTCAAAGAGATGTTCATGGCGGCAGATGGTTCCCGATCGTTAGTGTTGTTAACTATACGAACTTTGTTAGTCACTGAGGATGAGACCCAAGCTGTGACACCTTGGTACATTGGTTAAATGGTGCATTTG
>JAHPZR010054595.1:0-10714 GCA_019787425.1 Platygyra sinensis | reverse complement strand
TCTGACGGTCCCTCATTGCTACAGAATGGCTTCATCTACAGGAGTCAGAAGATGGGAACTACATACCTTCTGCGACGCATCCAACTTCACCATTGGAGCAGTTGCCTACCTCAGAACTGTCCAACACGATGGAAACATCCAAGTTTCTTTTGTCTTTGGCAAGGCGAAGCTGGCCCCATCTCATGCCACAACCATCCCTCGTCTTGAGCTGTGTGCGGCCACACTTGGCATTGAAATCACAGGGCTAATCATCCAGGAGTTGGATATAAAGCCTGACGCAGTCGCCTACTACTCCGATAGCAGAGTAGTCCTTGGCTATATTACCAACGAGATGCAACGCCTTTATGTTTCTGTCAGCAATCGTGTGGAGTGCATTAGGAAATCCTCATCTCCTGAACAATGGTATTATGTACCTTCCCACCGGAATCCGGCTGATCTGGCCACACGATCAGTAAATGCTCAGAACCTGAGTAGCAGTATGTGGCATCATGGACCTACCTTCCTACACCATCAGGGAGCATCTGTCAACACGAATGCCAGCCTGGCTTCAGAGACTGCAGAAGATGACCCAGAAGTCCGCCCAGTGGTACAGATCCTGGGAACTCAAATTATACCTGACAAACCTCTAGGAACTAGCCGCTTCTCTAGGTTTTCACGGTGGGCAACTCTTGTGAGTGCAATTGGAGGTCTTCTCTCCTTTGTCCAGTCACATCGTCAAAAGTCCCAGGAGAAGTCTAGTACAACAGAAGGTACAAAGCCGACGCCATCCGCTTCTCTCCTAAACAGAGTGAAGTTCTTGATCAAACAGAATGTTCAACGTGAAGCCTATGAACAGGAAATCAGCTGCCTCAACAACTCTGATGGGTTGATTAAGACAAGCCCTCTTCTCAAGCTTAGCCCAATGGTTGATAATGATGGACTCGTAAAAGTTGGCGGCCGACTACAGACAGCAAGTCTTAGCTATGAGGAGAGCCACCCCTTGATACTGCCAAGTTCACATCACGTCTCAAGTGTCCTGATAAAGTATTATCACGAAAAAGTACAGCATCAGGGGTGACATTTCACACTCGGCCTGATCTGAAGTAGAGGATTCTGGATAGTTGGAAGTAAGCAAGCTGTGAACAGCGCCATTAACAACTGCATTAAGTGCAAGAAGCTAAGGGGTCTGTAACAGACACAAAAAATGGCCGATCTTCCCATTGATCGACTCACTCCTGCACCCCCATTCAGCTACGTTGGTCTTGACGTCTTTGGACCTTGGCTCGTCAGCGCTCAACCAACAAGAGGAGGAATGGCCAACAGCAAACGTTGGGCTGTGCTCTTCACTTGCCTAACCACAAGAGCTATCCATATCGAAGTAATAAGTCTATGGACGCCTCATGTTTCATCAACGCCTTGCGCAGATTCCTGGCCTTGTGAGGACCAGCAGTACAGTTTTGCTCAGACTGTGGCACCAATTTTGTGGTGCACGAAACGAGCTCCAATCTTCCCTTAAAGAGATGGATGACAGAGCCATTCAGTCCTACCTAGCAACTGAAAGCTGCAGCTGGATCTTCAATGCTCCTCACGCCTCCCATGTTAGTGGAGTCTGGGAACGGATGATAGGGATGACTAGAAGGATCTTGGACTCCGTTCTTGCTGATCTTGCGCCCATACGTCTTACTCATGAAGTCCTCACAACACTAATGGCAGAGGTAACAGCTAAAGTAAATGCCAGACCCCTTGTGCCCATGCCATCTGATCCAGAAATGCCAGAGATCCTCACCCCAGCCACTTTGTTAACACAGAAGTCCAGCAGAGCCTTGAAATCCATACCTGGGAATTTCAGCAGCACAGAACTGTACAGCAAGCAGTGGAGTCAGGTCCAACACTTAGCCAACATGTTCTTGACCCGCTGGCGTAAAGAATACCTGCCGACACTTCAGCCAAGTAGGAAGTGGCAAAGCGAGACCAGGAACCTAGAGGAAGGAGATTTAGTTCTCCTCCACTGTAAAGACTCACCCAGAAACTACTGGCCTCTTGCCTGGATCACCAAGGCTTACGTTTCCGCAGACGGTAAAGTACGCAAGGTTGACCTGGTGACAGCAAAAGACGGCTCAACAAAAAGTTACATCAGACCAGTCACTGAGGTTATCCTACTTAGAAGCGAGAAAGATTTCGAGAAGATGAAAACTCCACTTGGATGAACTGTCTAAGTTTTCTGAGAGAAAAGTGAAGTGTCACAGCTTTGTGCTGTAGACTAGGACTCAACCCTTTTATTTAGGATGTTACTATTTCATTTAGATATTGTAGTGGTATTTTCTAATACCAGATGGGAAGTGTTCTGTCAAGCATGTCACGCGTCTAGCGTTACTACACAGTTTAGTATTGTATTTCATCGCAAGGTATCGTACTTATTTTCCATGTGATTTTCGGGGATTGTAATTGTCGCATTTGCCGGTGAAAACCCTTTCTCGTTTCACCGCGAAAATTTACTTCGAATAAATCTGGTTACACTGACTGATGAAGGATTTATGTCTCATTTGTTACGGAGAACACGCTTATGGATCTGAGTCCGAAAGATGAGAACAATTAATATTTATTTGAAATACAATAATTTTTGGTCCTTTTTGAGACATTGTGTAACAGTTTATTGACAATACTCTTTTCCTGTACTATTCACAACACTCATAATGATATGCAAAGTTGAAATACACCTAATAATGGGGGTTTTCGTGGCTGGATGGGCAGTCTCACGTGCGATTATGTAATCGCTGATGATAAATTCTGGTTTGGCGCGAAAATAATTCATTCTAGCTCAGTTTTCGGCAGAGCCACGAAGAGGTGAACTCTTTTCGTATTGAGATACGACCCACGCGAGTTTTCTTTTCTTGTACAAATTTGCCATGAGAGGCGATCAACCTGTAGAACCTGAACTTCAGCTGCTGTAGGTGATCCTGTGGTGCTAATGGGAACGTGGCTCATCCTCAGGAACTGGAGGTAGGCTGAGGGAATGCTGAAAGGATTTTGGACGGACCACAGTCAGTTATCGAAACTTGTTCCTTTGGTCGTCGATTTAGTCGGCGTTGTTAATTTGTAATCTAGCGGTCGGCGTCTAGTTTGGGTAGGGGAACGCCGTAGACTTGCTTATTTGTATTTCCTTCGGCTTATGTTGTCGTTGGATGGTTACAAATGGTGCAAGCGATGTAACCGATTTACTTCGGCAGTGGCTAGTTGGTGAACTGGCGGTCAGCGTCTAGTTTGGCTAGGGGAACACCGAAGACTCGCTTATTTGTATTTCCTTCGGCTTATATCGTCGTTGGATGGTTACAAATGGTGCAAGCGATGTAACCGATTTACTTCGGCAGTGGCTAGTTGGTGAACTGGCGGTCAGCGTCTAGTTTGGCTAGGGAACACCGAAGACTCGCTTATTTGTATTTCCTTCGGCTTATATCGTCGTTGGATGTTTACAAATGGTGCAAGCGAGGAGCAGCTGATTTACTTCGGTGGTGGCTAGTTGGTGAACTAGCAGTTGGTGTGTAGTGTGGCTAGGGTAACGCTGAAGATTCGCTTATTTGTATTTCCTTCGGCTTATGTCGTCGTTGGATATTTACAAATGGTGCAAGCGAGGTAACTGATTTACTTCGGTGGTGGCTAGCTAGTAAACTAGCGGTCGGCATCTAGCTTAGCTAGGGGAACGCCGAAGACTCGCTTATTTGTATTACTTCTTTCGATAAATATGGTCGTTGGATGTTTACAGATAATGGAAGCGAGGTGGCCGTCGTATTTTGTGGACAGTGGCTGATTAATGAACTAGCGGTTGCGGTCTCGTTTTAAACTAGGGGAACGCCGCGGACTCGCTTGGCTTGTATTATTTCCTTCTGATGGGGTGGTCGTTGGATGTTTACAAATAATAGGGGCGAAGTATCCGTTTTATTCGATTGGACATGGTTGGCAAACTAGTGGGTGGCGTGTAGTTGAACTAGTTAAATGCCATGGGTTTGTTTTATTTGTATTTTCTCTCTTTTCATAGAATGTATAGACGAGGGAAAGAGAGAGAAAAGCGGGTTTCTCTGTTATACATGAGGCCTGCAAGAAGGTCCTTTGTGCATGGCATTATGTACTTTACACGTCGGGTTGTGAGATGGTTTAGAGCCTCTCTGTCTCTTTGTAGAGATTGCGTGAGGAGATTAGATAGTCTAAGCAATCTGTGGAGTTGGTTATCAACACGATGCCTCAAAACCTCTTAGAACGGACTTTAACCTATGAGGCCCGTCCGTTGTCAGAATTTAACTATATGAAGTTCTGGATATGCTGGATATTCTGCATAACAAAGCCGCTGATGGCGATCAAGGAAAGGAGTACTATCAGCTCGTTTATCACACAGCTAGGGAGAAGGTGGATTCCTCCAAAGATCACTTCAAGGATCTTGTTATGTGCTTGCTAGGAGATAAGGACCACGAGAAGGTCCTGTATATCGTGTGTAAAGTAAAGAAATCACATCGTAGGAAATCGCGGGAGAAGGAGGATAGAGGTGCCAGTGTGGCACATTCTACACGCCCTTTCAACATGCGATGCTATTTTTGTAATAGGCGGTCATATAAGGCTAACTGCCCTGATAGGAAGTCCAGTCATACCAAACCGTCCTCCATATCAGACAAGTAGATTGTGTTCAGACCGCACCGGAATTATTAACGTTGATAGCCACTGTGTGCTGTACGTTTGCTTTCCGCAATACTAAACTGGCATCTTTTGTGTGTTGCAATCAATCTGGTGAGTATTTTTACTCTGTTTTGTCAGCATGGTTATAACGACTTTGAAAAAGGGGTATCCTTGATTCAAGGGCCCTCCAGCCTTGCTGGTCCAAGCTGTTATCTCTCTGCTGACTTTGACGGGGTGGTTTTGAATCATGATGGTCTTGGATTTTTGGCCAATAAGTATCTTAAGGTGTTTTTCACTGCCTTTGTCTAGGGAAAGATGTGGCGTTGGGAAAACTCTGAGTCTTTTGACCGACGACTGCAGGAGTTACAATATAATGAAATCAAAATCCCAATGACCTGGATTGATTGTTTCGGCAATCCCCGTCAAGATCAGTGGAGAAATAGCAGCCTGTGACCATGACAGATTACACAAAATGCGGAAGGGAGAGTTAATTGGTGATATTTCGGAGTTGTTGTTCCGTGACCCAAATCGCTTTCGAGCTGGGAAGTTCAGATAATCATTTCAAGTATTGGTGGTACATCACACAGGGAAGCCCTTCTCCGCAGCAAGCACAGATTCTCGAATAGATAGGTCTCAATTCAGCCGTTTTTTAGGCATTTCAAAGGCAGCTTTAGGAGAGAATCGTACGATTCAGACAAGCCTCCGATGACAGCATTTAAGAATCATGCAAGTCCTTTGTGACCTTTGTGTAGGATAATCTCATTTCGCGGTTGGCAGAATGTGAATTGAAACGTTTGTGCGCGCTTTTCCGGCTAGTGAGCAAAGGAAACGCCCAGCAGAATGATGATACATTTGGTACGGATCTGGGTTTACAGTGTTGTCTGTAATGCAAAAAAAAAAGGAAAACCTTTTGCGCTATCGTTTCTTCTCTGAGAAAGGTGTTGTCACAGAAGTAAACTATATTCTAGTTGATTATAATTGTAAAGTGCACAGTTGTGTCTCTCTGTACTTAGAAGTTTTAACTTATATATGAGATTTAAGAATTGAGGATTGGGGAGAGTTGTAAAAGGTTGAATTCCGATGTGCAACACTGATTAACGACTATAAAAGGAACAGCGAAGGCTGTTGGGCGCTGATCAATCATTTTTTCCATACCTTATTACAACTGAGCATGAATATGAATGTTGGTGAATAGAATACTATTCACAACACTCATAATGATATGCGAAGTTGAAATACACCTAATAATGGGGTTTTCATGGCTGGATGGGCAGTCTCACGTGCGATTATGTAATCACTGATGATAAATTCTGGTTTGGCGCGAAAATAATTCATTCTAGCTCAGTTTTCAGCGGAGCCAAGAAGAGGTGAACAGCCCACCCTCCCGCCCAAAACTAGCATGGGTCATATCTTAAGCACTTCCTAAGCCAAGCTGTCCCAGCTTGACTTACTCCGCTGATCAATCATTTTTTCCATACCTTATTACAACTGAGCATGAATATGAATGTTGGTGAATAGAATACTATTCATGAGAGCTGGAGAGAGGGGAGGTCAAGGGTTTTTGTGGGGGGTGGTGGGGGGGGGGTGGCAAGCTGTTACAAGGAAAATCTCAGAGGACTGGATGGTAGAAAGATTTTGAGATTTCAAGCTGGAGGATGTAACAAATGTTTTTATTTATGCTGGGTAAAATCCATTGAAGATAAATCTCTGCACATGCAACCCTATCACAAAACAAAATATACCTGGAAAGGAAGAAAGTGATAATAAAACTTATTAAAAACTGGATAATGCAATTCAGAGTTTTCATTCTCAAAATTAAGCATTTACTTAAATTTGAGCCAAAAGGAGTCTGTACAGTTACTTGCTGCAGGTTTTTTGAATTTCTCTTTTCTTGATTATTTCACATGATATCATGTTATCTTCCTTTTTTGATTTCTTCTATTGGAATGGAATTGCAGTAAAAGGTATGTCAAAAATCTATTCCCGCTTCACTCTATTACCAATATTAACTTTGAAAAGTCACCTGATGTTGTGAATGCATGTTCATTAAATGAGCAAGAAGCTTGAGGAAATTCAAAACCTGCAGCAAGTAACTGTACAGACTCCTTTTGGCTCAAATTTAAGTAAATGCTTAATTTTGAGAATGAAAACTCTGAATTGCATTATCCAGTTTTTAATAAGTTTTATTATCACTTTCTTCCTTTCCAGGTATATTTTGTTTTGTGATAGGGTTGCATGTGCAGAGATTTATCTTCAATGGATTTTACCCAGCATAAATAAAAACATTTGTTACATCCTCCAGCTTGAAATCTCAAAATCTTTCTACCATCCAGTCCTCTGAGATTTTCCTTGTAACAGCTTGCCACCCCCCCCCCACCACCCCCCACAAAAACCCTTGACCTCCCCTCTCTCCAGCTCTCATGAATAGTATTCTATTCACCAACATTCATATTCATGCTCAGTTGTAATAAGGTATGGAAAAAATGATTGATCAGCGGAGTAAGTCAAGCTGGGACAGCTTGGCTTAGGAAGTGCTTAAGATATGACCCATGCTAGTTTTGGGCGGGAGGGTGGGCTGTTCACCTCTTCTTGGCTCCGCTGAAAACTGAGCTAGAATGAATTATTTTCGCGCCAAACCAGAATTTATCATCAGTGATTACATAATCGCACGTGAGACTGCCCATCCAGCCATGAAAACCCCATTATTAGGTGTATTTCAACTTCGCATATCATTATGAGTGTTGTGAATAGTATTCTATTCACCAACATTCATATTCATGCTCAGTTGTAATAAGGTATGGAAAAAATGATTGATCAGCGCCCAACAGCCTTCGCTGTTCCTTTTATAGTCGTTAATCAGTGTTGCACATCGGAATTCAACCTTTTACAACTCTCCCCAATCCTCAATTCTTAAATCTCATATATAAGTTAAAACTTCTAAGTACAGAGAGACACAACTGTGCACTTTACAATTATAATCAACTAGAATATAGTTTACTTCTGTGACAACACCTTTCTCAGAGAAGAAAACGATAGCGCAAAAGGTTTTCCTTTTTTTTTTGCATTACAGACAACACTGTAAACCCAGATCCGTACCAAATGTATCATCATTCTGCTGGGCGTTTCCTTGCTCACTAGCCGGAAAAGCGCGCACAAACGTTTCAATTCACATTCTGCCAACCGCGAAATGAGATTATCCTACACAAAGGTCACAAAGGACTTGCATGATTCTTAAATGCTGTCATCGGAGGCTTGTCTGAATCGTACGATTCTCTCCTAAAGCTGCCTTTGAAATGCCTAAAAAACGGCTGAATTGAGACCTATCTATTCGAGAATCTGTGCTTGCTGCGGAGAAGGGCTTCCCTGTGTGATGTACCACCAATACTTGAAATGATTATCTGAACTTCCCAGCTCGAAAGCGATTTGGGTCACGGAACAACAACTCCGAAATATCACCAATTAACTCTCCCTTCCGCATTTTGTGTAATCTGTCATGGTCACAGGCTGCTATTTCTCCACTGATCTTGACGGGGATTGCCGAAACAATCAATCCAGGTCATTGGGATTTTGATTTCATTATATTGTAACTCCTGCAGTCGTCGGTCAAAAGACTCAGAGTTTTCCCAACGCCACATCTTTCCCTAGACAAAGGCAGTGAAAAACACCTTAAGATACTTATTGGCCAAAAATCCAAGACCATCATGATTCAAAACCACCCCGTCAAAGTCAGCAGAGAGATAACAGCTTGGACCAGCAAGGCTGGAGGGCCCTTGAATCAAGGATACCCCTTTTTCAAAGTCGTTATAACCATGCTGACAAAACAGAGTAAAAATACTCACCAGATTGATTGCAACACACAAAAGATGCCAGTTTAGTATTGCGGAAAGCAAACGTACAGCACACAGTGGCTATCAACGTTAATAATTCCGGTGCGGTCTGAACACAATCTACTTGTCTGATATGGAGGACGGTTTGGTATGACTGGACTTCCTATCAGGGCAGTTAGCCTTATATGACCGCCTATTACAAAAATAGCATCGCATGTTGAAAGGGCGTGTAGAATGTGCCACACTGGCACCTCTATCCTCCTTCTCCCGCGATTTCCTACGATGTGATTTCTTTACTTTACACACGATATACAGGACCTTCTCGTGGTCCTTATCTCCTAGCAAGCACATAACAAGATCCTTGAAGTGATCTTTGGAGGAATCCACCTTCTCCCTAGCTGTGTGATAAACGAGCTGATAGTACTCCTTTCCTTGATCGCCATCAGCGGCTTTGTTATGCAGAATATCCAGCATATCCAGAACTTCATATAGTTAAATTCTGACAACGGACGGGCCTCATAGGTTAAAGTCCGTTCTAAGAGGTTTTGAGGCATCGTGTTGATAACCAACTCCACAGATTGCTTAGACTATCTAATCTCCTCACGCAATCTCTACAAAGAGACAGAGAGGCTCTAAACCATCTCACAACCGACGTGTAAAGTACATAATGCCATGCACAAAGGACCTTCTTGCAGGCCTCATGTATAACAGAGAAACCCGCTTTTCTCTCTCTTTCCCTCGTCTATACATTCTATGAAAAGAGAGAAAATACAAATAAAACAAACCCATGGCATTTAACTAGTTCAACTACACGCCACCCCACTAGTTTGCCAACCATGTCCAATCGAATAAAAACGGATACTTCGCCCCTATTATTTGTAAACATCCAACGACCACCCCATCAGAAGGAAATAATACAAGCCAAGCGAGTCCGCGGCGTTCCCTAGTTTAAAACGAGACCGCAACCGCTAGTTCATTAATCAGCCACTGTCCACAAAATACGACGGCCACCTCGCTTCCATTATCTGTAAACATCCAACGACCATATTTATCGAAAGAGTAATACAAATAAGCGAGTCTTCGGCGTTCCCCTAGCTAAGCTAGATGCCGACCGCTAGTTTACTAGCTAGCCACCACCGAAGTAAATCAGTTACCTCGCTTGCACCATTTGTAAATATCCAACGACGACATAAGCCGAAGGAAATACAAATAAGCGAATCTTCAGCGTTACCCTAGCCACACTACACACCAACTGCTAGTTCACCAACTAGCCACCACCGAGTAAATCAGCTGCTCCTCGCTTGCACCATTTGTAAACATCCAACGACGATATAAGCCGAAGGAAATACAAATAAGCGAGTCTTCGGTGTTCCCTAGCCAAACTAGACGCTGACGCCAGTTCACCAACTAGCCACTGCCGAAGTAAATCGGTTACATCGCTTGCACCATTTGTAACCATCCAACGACGATATAAGCCGAAGGAAATACAAATAAGCGAGTCTTCGGTGTTCCCCTAGCCAAACTAGACGCTGACCGCCAGTTCACCAACTAGCACTGCCGAAGTAAATCGGTTACATCGCTTGCACCATTTGTAACCATCCAACGACAACATAAGCCGAAGGAAATACAAATAAGCAAGTCTACGGCGTTCCCCTACCCAAACTAGACGCCGACCGCTAGATTACAAATTAACAACGCCGACTAAATCGACGACCAAAGGAACAAGTTTCGATAACTGACTGTGGTCCGTCCAAAATCCTTTCAGCATTCCTCAGCCTACCTCCAGTTCCTGAGGATGAGCCACGTTCCCATTAGCACCACAGGATCACCTACAGCAGCTGAAGTTCAGGTTCTACAGGTTGATCGCCTCTCATGGCAAATTTGTACAAGAAAAGAAAACTCGCGTGGGTCGTATCTCAATACGAAAAGAGTTCACCTCTTCGTGGCTCTGCCGAAAACTGAGCTAGAATGAATTATTTTCGCGCCAAACCAGAATTTATCATCAGCGATTACATAATCGCACGTGAGACTGCCCATCCAGCCACGAAAACCCCCATTATTAGGTGTATTTCAACTTTGCATATCATTATGAGTGTTGTGAATAGTACAGGAAAAGAGTATTGTCAATAAACTGTTACACAATGTCCTCAAAAAGGACCAAAATTATTGTATTTCAAATAAATATTAATTGTTCTCATCTTTCGGACTCAGATCCATAAGCGTGTTCTCCGTAACAAATGAGACAT
>JAHPZR010054594.1:5000-14051 GCA_019787425.1 Platygyra sinensis | reverse complement strand
CCTTAAAGATGGTTCCATGCAACGACTGCACATTCTGCGACGCAGGTTGGTTGAGGAAAGGAGGTTCAGAACTTCCAATCACAAGTCAGTTTCCTATGATTCATGACAGCATATCTACGAAAACCGCCGAGCTTCTGGGTGTCCCACCTATTAGCACGCGTGTCACGTGTGCGGAGGCACTAGGCATCGAACAAACAGGTCCTCACGAACCAATTACAACCAGACTAAAGAATATTCTGAACGAGTACAAAGAAGGGGTTGGTGTTTTCAGAGAACTGGTACAGAATGCAGATGACGCTGGTGCAACGGAAGTACAGTTTGTTCTCGACTGGCGCAGTCATCCAACCGAAAGGGTCTTGTCATCAGGTATGGCAGACTGTCAAGGTCCCGCCCTGTTAGTGTACAACAACGCGGTTTTTACAGATGATGATTTGCAGAACATATCGAAGTTAGCAGGAGCCACAAAAAAAGAAGAACTCGAAAAGATCGGCCGCTTTGGACTTGGTTTCAGTTCAGTCTACCACTTCACCGATGTTCCAAGCTTCATTAGTAGAACCTATGCAGTGTTCTTTGATCCACACAGAACACACCTTGGAGCGCACACACCAGATGCCTCAAAACCTGGAATCAAGATAAATTTGGCTTCCAATCCCGACTGTCTAATGTACTTTCCCCACCAATTTCTCCCGTACAACGGGCTGTTTGGCTGTGACACGACTTCAGCAAGTAACACGTCTGAGAAGTTTTATTTTCAAGGAACTCTGTTTCGGTTTGCCTTTCGAACAAAGAGAGGAGAAATCTGCGATAAGATTTACAACAGACAGGAGATACAATCCCTTGTGCATTCTTTTCAAGAATCGTCGTCAAGCTTGCTTTTGTTTACGCAGAATGTAAAAAGAGTAAGATTCCTTCAGGTGGAAAAGAATGTCCATGATCCAAAAAAAGCGCGACTACTGTTTGAGATGTCCAAAGAAACAGCGAACGTACATCAACCAGATAAACCTCTGGTGAAGAACACTTTTCTCAAATCATGCGCAGAATGGACAAAAACGCAAAGTCATGCCATCTTTTCAAACAAGGATCCACCGCCCAAGTTAACAGAGATGATAGTTGTGACCTCAAAGAATGGTGACGGGAATCAGGAAAGCTGCTCCTGGCTTATCAGTTCTTGCCTGGGAACTGGCGATTCCTTTCAGCTGGCAACCAGTGAAGAAGGTAAACATCAGGGAGTCTTGTCCGCCTCTGGAATAGCTGGTAAAATTTCCACCGATAATGGAAAAGGTGGCTGCCTTGATCCGGCAGCTGTAAATGGCGAAGTTTTTTGTTTCCTCCCGCTAAGCATACCAACTGGGCTACCAGTCCATGTAAACGGTTACTTCGCAGTCACGTCAAACCGTCGAGGAATCTGGGAAAGTACTACGGCTGATGTTGGTCACCAGCCTTTTGAAGTCCCATGGAACAGAAGCCTCATGGAAGATGCAGTATCGCAGGCTTACTTTCAGCTTCTAGAGAACACGATGCGTATGCACAAGCAAGGAAAGATTCCGTCTTACGACTGTTTCTCACTTTGGCCAAATCAAGACAAGCTCCTATCATCCGCATGGGCACCACTCATTAAAAGCGTTTATCGACGAATCGCAAACTCTGATCTTCCATTGTTTCTCATAGAAAGGGAATGGCTTTCCATAACCCAATGCATTTATCTAGATGGGAAGTTACAGGAACTTCCGAAAAGCGAGAAAGTCCTGGCAATGTTTGATTATAAAGTAGTGCAACTTCCAGACTTCGCGAGAAAAGGCTTTAAAGAAGCTGGATGTTTCAAGATGATCGAAGAGCGAACAATGACTCAGCAGAAGTTTCTGCAAGATGTCTTTTTCCCAAACATAATGACGATACCTGGTGATCTACGGGATTCAATTGTGCTTCACCTAATTGACGAATGCCTTCGAGGACATTCAAGCCGTCGATCGGATCTTCTTACACTTTACCAGTCCTTGCTTTCAGCCAATCGCTGTATCCCTTGTGGGCCGTGCGAGAGAGATTTGGCACATCCAAAAGAACTTATATCCCCTAGAAGTACGGGGGCGACATTGTTCTCAGAAGATGAAAAGAGATTCCCGTTTGGCACGGGTTATCGTACTAAAGAACGCCTTCTCATGCTTGAAAAGATCGGTATGACATCAGACATCCTTGACTGGAAGACCTTGTGTGAGCGAGCAAACACGGTGCCAGTGCTCTGTATTAAAGCTGAACAAGATGCCCGAGAAAGAGTTGCCCGTCTTGTAAAGTATATAAATGATCATCTTCACAAACTCGACCAGCCTACAGAATGGATGCAATCAGAGTTAATGAGTGTGAGCATGTTTCCAGTTCTGAACAAACCAGCAAATTTTACCATGCCTTGGAGAGGTTCCGATGAATACACAAATGGAAACATCATGCTTCCGGCAGAAGAATTGTATGGTGAGGAATACAAGTTTGTCGCAGGGTCTTCGAGGCCAATCCTTGACGAAAGTGAGGGACTTGGATGTGGAAAACTCAGCAAGCAAACACGAGATCTTTTTGGCTTTGGTTGTCGTAAGCCAACAGTCCAAGAAGTAATTGACCAGTTAGACCATGCTGTTCAAGCAGTAGCGCGCTCGCCTGTTGAGTCCAACAGTTTTGAAGATGTTTTCTGCAGTATATATGACTACCTACAAGAGTTTCTTTTCAAACCAGATGGTGAGGTGATTGTTGAGAAGTTGAAAGGTAGATGTTGGATATTTGGCTACGGAAAATGTCTCTCATCCGACCGTCTCGCTTTCGAATGGAAACGCTTTGGTGAGCCTTTCCTGTATGAGGTACCAAAGACTCTCGCGGAAAAATATCGTCGCCTGTTTCAAGCCGCTGGAGTAAAAGAATATTTCTCCGCCGAAGACGTCATCCGTACCCTTCACAAACTCAAACAGGACAAGCGCGGGGAATGTCTATCGCCGGCAGAATTTGACGTGACAAAATCTTTGATCGAAGTGTTCTTGGAAGCTCCAGAGCTCTTGCTTCAAGAGGAGAAGGGCAAAATTCCTTTACCAGACCATAATCAGTGTTTACAACCCGCTGAGGAATTAGCCATTAATGATGCACCGTGGGTGAAAGCAAGGGGTGGTATCAAATATGTTCACAAGCACGTACCCATCTATCTTGCGTACAAGCTAGGAGCCACTGACATTCGAACAAGGAAGCTGGCCGATATATCCCGTCCAATTGGGCAATCATTTGGCCAGCGAGAGGAGCTAACGGATCGCTTAAAAGGTATTTTAAAAGCTTATCCTTGCGACGTTGGCATCCTGAAAGAGCTCGTCCAGAACGCAGATGACGCAGGTGCCACTGAGTTACACTTCGTTTACGACCCTCGCAATCACCCCACCGAGCGCCTTTTGAGCGACAACTGGAAGGAGCTGCAAGGACCTGCCTTGTGTGTTTACAACAACCGGCCATTCTCAGAAAAAGATTTAGAAGGAATTCAGAGGCTGGGAATTGGAAGTAAAGCGGACGACCCTACTAAGACTGGACAGTACGGGATTGGTTTTAACGCTGTTTATCATCTCACCGATTGTCCAAGCTTTATCTCAAATGGAGACACGCTTTGTATTCTCGACCCTCATTGTCGCTTTGCCCCAGGAGCGTCGAAAGAACATCCAGGACGTTTAATACAAATTGGAGAGGAAGAAAGATCTGACTACCGAGACATATTTCCTGGTTATCTTGAGAATCTTTTTGATTTAACATCGGCAACTCTGTTCCGCTTTCCCCTTAGAAGCAAGGACATGCCAACAGATTCCTTAATATCTCAAGAGAAGGTTTCTCATTCAAAGATGATGAGCTTCATGAACGTCTTCAATAACGAAGCAAAGGAAATCCTTCTATTCTTGAATCACGTCAAGAAAATCACTCTCTCTGAAATTAAAGGCGACCAGCTGAAGGAGATCTACTCGGTAGCTGCACATTTAACAGATGAAGACGATGCAAAGCGTGTGAAACTTTCTAATCACATTAAGAGCTCCAAGGCCTTAAAAACAAATGAGATTGACTGGCTTGGAATAACGTACCCGCTATTTGTTGAGGACACGGTACGCGAAGAGAAATGGCTTATTCATCAAATCGTTGGTCTCCAGGCAAGTGATAGGAATGAAGAAATTCCAGATGGTCAAAATTATGGTTTGCTTCCTCGCGGTGGCATAGCAGCCAAAGTGTCGGAGAAGTCAAAAATTCAATCATTCCATTCTAAGCACAAGAATGAACCTAGACACAAGGCCTTTTGTTTTTTGCCGTTGCCATTAAATACAGGACTTCCATTTCATGTCAATGGCCATTTCTACCTGGATTCTGCACGGCGAAACTTGTGGCGCGATGAAAATGAGGAGGGATTTGGGAGCAAATGGAACAGTTTCATTATGACCAAAGTTTTGGCCCAAGCGTATGTCTCACTGATGTTGGTAGCAAGAGGTCTTCTGCCTGGGTTGCAAAATGAAGACGTTGCTTGCTTTTCCAAGGAGTTCAGTCTTCATGAGGGAATGCGGTGGTATCACAATCTTTTTCCGCATTTCGATTCTGTCCAAAGTCAGTGGAAAGTTCTGGCTGAGACCGTATTTCAGATGATTTGCAACAAAGATGAGAAGTTACTGCCCCTAACCAAGAAAATGCTGAATGAAAAGATGGAGACATCTGGAGTTGCTTTCAAGACTGATGAAACGGGTCGTAAAGGTGTGACTCGTTGTTTCTGGCTGCCTCCTTCGGAAGGGTTGTTTAACACCATGACGGTTAGTAGTGAATCCGAAATCAGACTTTGCAGGACCCTGTTAACCGTTGGCTTCAAGCTTCTATACTCATCCCGTAAACTCTTCAACGATTTCAAGAAAGCTGGCACGGCAGTTAGAGAGATTACGCCAGAGTTAGTTCTCCAGTTTCTTAAACAATATCCAAACAAAGTCGGCATTCTACCTTGTCCTGTTAGCGAGACAACACTTGGTTCCGTGGTGGATGTACTGTTACTTCTCAGCTACTGCATGAAGGCTAACTCCTTTCCAAAAGAAATGTTTGGAGTTCCTCTGTTGCTGACTGAAGATGATGTTCTTAGGCGTTTTCAGGAAGACGACCAGGTCTTTCTGAGCCTTTTTGCCGATTTGGTACCAAACCATCGTTCTCGATTTATCCACCACACGCTAGCTACAACTCTACTTGAAATCGAGACAGAAATCTTTGCCGCAGATCAAGGTGTTCTTAAGAAATTTGACGTCTTCGCATTAGCCTCCCTCCTTCCAAGTACTGCAAATGGCAGTTGGTGTGAAAGGAATACTCTGATTCCATGGGATCCAGATGAAGGGCCGTCCGAAACCTGGCTGAAGCGACTGTGGGAGTTCTTATTTAAGATCCACAAAAAGACAGAGACCTTTTCCCTTGAACCCTTGGGAAAATGGCCAATCCTTCCAACACTATCGGGGAAGTTAGCTCCAGTCTCCAGAGGTAAAGTAATCCTTGACCTGACCACTTCAGACTCTTGGTCGCCCGGTCAAAAACGTGTCGTCGCCTTACTGCAGAAGCTTAAATGTCTCGAAGTTGATACAAAGCTTATCACAAGTAATGGGAGGTGGAATGTATCAGCCATAGTCAAACCGTATCTCTCCTACCCAAACTCATCGCAAGACATACTCAGCGTGTTGGATCACCTGATGAATGAAGGTGATATCTCCGGTTGTCTTTCCGAGGACGAAATGATCTCAATGCTGCAGTTCCTTCAGGACGACGTAGCGTCGTTGAAAGAGGATCATAAATTTACATCAGTCGTTAAACGATTGCCATTTTTCAAGACTTTCCACGGAGAATTTGTCCGCCTTGACAATGTCGGATCGGTTAATGTCATCCCAAAAGGCTTACCAGTTGACGAGTCAGATGTTTGGATGAGAGGAAACAACTGTGTGTTCTTAGCACCTGCACCGGAGCTGGACCGCCTGTACAAGGAACTGCTAGGTGTTTGTGATAAAACACATACAGATTGTTACATTAACTTTATTTTCCCTCAGTTTCCACGACTTACGCAGGCAACACGTATGAGTCACCTCAACTACGTTAGACGGTATTTACTGCTCCCATACAGCAGTGAGGTGCAACAATCCAGAGTCCTAAATGCCCTGAAAACCTTGGCATTTATTCCAGACGCCAATGGAACACCGCGAACTGCTTCCCATTTCTATGATCCAGGCGTAAAAGTCTTTGCAGTTATGTTACCGCGCGAGGCAAAGCCACCAGAGCCCTTCACCGAGGAAACTGGCTGGTTGAAGCTTCTTCGCCAAGTTGGGCTAAAGCATGACGTCAGCAAAGATCAATTTTTAACGTTCGCGAACGAAGTGGCCATGCAATCAGTACACCTGAAAAAGTCGAATTGCTCTGCCTTGGAAAAGAAGTCCAAGACGCTTGTTAAACACCTCTTCAAGAATGAGTCCCTGCATGAGGAAAAGTATCTTCGCAACCTCTCCACAATCAGGTTTGTGGCCTGTCAAAAAGCAAGTGACGAGCTTAGCGTTCTTCACAGGCAACATTTGGTTTGCAGCCGAGAAGAAGTACCGCCATTTACCCACTTTAAGGATTCAATACCGCACACCCAGGAAAGACTGGCATGGACGACCGCATCTCTGCTGTATTATTGGGCCATTCCAAAACCCGAAATACCAAAGCTTGGAAATCTTCAAGTCCTCAAGAAGCCTTCTTTGGATCAGGTCATAGACAATGTTGTCAATCTATCACAGAACCTCTTAAAGCGTGTTGAGCGAGAACAACCAGAACCCAAACGCCGACTGCTGAGCCAAATCATGACTGAAGTTTACAAATTCTTCACAACCACAAGCAGTTGCCAGAACAGGGATTCTTTCGACTCGTGCTCACAAGTGTGTGATGCAGTTTGCAAGAGGCTTTCTTCTTTTCCTTGCATTCTTGTAGAGGGTGGACGTGTGTTTGTCCGCTGTGACCAGCTGGCGTTTCATCTTGAAGAAGAGCTGCCACCATATCTTTACAGAGTTCCCCGAGAATATGGAACTTTTGAACACTTGTTCAAACGTCTTGGAGCTATGGAGGAAGCAACCCCCGTACAGTTTGCAAAACTTCTAAGTCGTCTTAGAGACTCGTGTCAAGATAAGAAGATGCTTCCCAATGAAATGAAAGTCGCAAAACAGGCTGTTTTTGGACTATTCTCAACTTTACATGCCATACAGGACAAAAAGGGAGATAAACAGCAGGGCAACCCTTTAGCTTCAGTCGAAACACTCTACCTTCCAAACAGAGGACAAGCGCTTCGACGTTCTACGGATTTGGTGCTTTTTGACTGCCCTCAGTTCACGAGTCGAATGGCAGATTCCATGTTCGAGTTCCTTGACGAACTGGTCAAATACAATTTGACGTTTGCACACCCTCCCCAAATTGTCGACCTTTTGCCTGTCCACTTGAAGACACAGTCGTTGGCATCTCTGATAAGGGAAGAACTTCATCCTGATTGCAGGGAGAAGAGTTGCCGTGCTGACTTAGAGCGTAAATGCCAAGCTACGAATCGTCTGCGACAGATTCTGTATTCGGAGGAGCTTATCTGTGGCATTCTTCGAATCTTAAAGTGTCAGTACGACAAAGCGAAATTGACAGAAGATGTCCGCAGCAACGTTCGCAGATTCCAAAAAGAGCTTACCATCAGTTGCATGGAAGCGTTGTCCACAGAGCTAGTAGACAATCGATCTAACAGAGTAATTCCAAAAAGTCAGCATCTCAAGCACTCTGGCTGCTTTGTAGGAGAAGAGGACGGGAAAAAGCATATATTCCTCCGACATGGTGTCGAGTCTAGCAATGCATGCAGAATGATATGTCGAGAAATTTACTATCTGACCGGCTGCCTTATCAATGAAGAAAGCTGGTTGCATCTGGCTGCCATCCTTGAATGCAGATCTCCTGATGACATTTCAACCACACTTGACAACAACGGTGTGTCCCAAGATATGGAAGCAGTTGAAACAACACGTTTGGAACCCACACTTGGCTCGGAGGTACCCGAAGAGCTTCAAGAACTTCTCGTACAGTATGACGACTTCTATTTTCGACCAAGCGAATTTGTTGCATTTGAAAGAGAAGACTCCACCGACGAGGAGCCGAAGTATATCTATGCACAAATCATTCACAAGCTTAAAACGCCACATCCTGCTAAAGCTAGAAAAGACAAGACAAAGAGAAAACAGAGAGGAGAGAGCAACCTTCTTAACAGGTACCTTATAGATATCGGCAGTGAGAAGAAAGAGGTGGATGTGCTAGATCTCTACAAGATCAAACGGCCGCGACCGATTCACGAGGAAGAAGACGAAGAAATGGAGGAATCTGTCTCTGACACAATGGAACTTGTGCCTTATGCAGGATGCAGTGGCCAAAATACAGGAGAAGCAAGAGCGGAATCATCAACATCAACATCTTCCCAAGGTGCAACCGAACCTCCCAAGCCAAGAACGTTGGAAAACGCCTTAAAAGAAGTAAGAAAAGCTTTGGCTGAAATTCGTAAACTTCCGGAAGACAAACAGAAAAAAGCGATCAGACGACTTTTCCTTCGATGGCACCCTGACAAGAACATGGACATGCAACAAATCGCAAATGAAGTGACGAAGTTCATACAAAACGAGGTCGAAAAGTTCTCAAAGGGTGGATTAGGAAGCCGTGAAGAAGGCTGCGCGGGGGCACAGTCAGATTTTTCTGACTTTTTTAAGCAGTGGGATCAAAGAGCTCGAAGACAGCGCTCAAGCTACGAGAACTTCCGTCGACATAACCCGGGGTTCACCGGTTTCACATCACACTCTAGGAGTCGTTATACGGGACCCGACGCACGCTTGTCCCAAGCTTGGATGCGTCAAAGCAACGAGGATCTGCGCTCCATTGAATATCTCTTGGCAGCCCGAAATCCACTTTATTACCTTGTCTGCTTCCAGTGTCATCAAGTTGCAGAGAAAGCTCTGAAAGCCGCACTATACGCCTTCTCCGGAATCGCAGACAGGCAGC
>JAHPZR010054594.1:0-2500 GCA_019787425.1 Platygyra sinensis | reverse complement strand
AGTTCTAATAGTTTTGCCTCTCACTCTTCTTTATAAAGAACAATCAACGGCGAACTCAAATTCATTCAAAATCGCTCAAAGCCGCTTTCGAGGCAAAAGGACGACTATACACCACAGGTAAGGTAATTCATCGTTTATTTATCATTGATTTACATACACAGTTAGCGATATATGGCTATTGGTGAGGCAAACAGTAAATCTAGTACATTTACTATAAAATAACAATTGGCTACCCAGACAGATTGTGTGGGCCCCCATTGGTTCAATTAGAAACTTTCAGAGGAAACAATGAATGTACTTAACTGACATCTTTCTTTAGACTCCACTTTCGATTTATTTTAATTTCTTTCCAAATTGTTTTTCCAAAATTTGAGTTCCCAAACTTGGGGTGCGGCTTATCTGCAAGTTCGGTTTACAGTATACGCCGGTGTTTATGGTAATTTGGAAATTTTATTGAAAACTTCCCATGTAGCGTAACAATTTATTAATGTCCACCTTCTCCCTGATAACTAGATTCACCATCATAGCACATTTTAAACACAAGCAATGGCAGTGGTGAACTTATGGATAATGTATATAACACATTCACGTGAATGCCATGAATGATAATTAGAGTTTCCATCTGAGAGACACAAAAATCAATTCAGTGCCTGCTGTTCTGAGGAGAGCTCAAACTAGGTTACAATATTATTTATCTCCAGGGGCCCATTTTCTCAAAGGTCCCAGAGAGCTGTAGCAAATTCCCAATCCTTACGATTACAGAGTTGTTTTATTCACATATCTTAATATGAACAGGAGTTCCCTTCGTACATTCCGAAGTTTCAGGCGTATACTTCTCTCTGGTTTAGGTGCACGGATCATAGTTAGTATGATTAAATAAACAATGGTTCTGCAGTACTGTCCTGAAAAGTTCCTGGGGCTTTCAAGGAAATTGGGCCCCAGAAACTTTATAAGGGCCATAAATACATATATACAGTATCCAAAATTTCATGAAAGTTCTTGTCTTAAACTTTTTATATATGAAATGTTTCATTTGTACATGCAAGTACTTTGGGGTACTAAAACACTTGCATTACTAACTTTTCATGAGGGATTCATTTCTTCATTTTATATGTATTATTATACATATGTACTTCACTTAATAATGATGACAACTAACTGACTTGAAACAAGATAGTGAGTGAATGATGCAGTTTCTCTTCATCCCAAATTTAACTTAACTGTCGAATGTTCCCAAGTTAAAACCAAGCTGTTCAATCTTAACACACAACTCATCTCTGTGAACTGTAAAAATTCCCAACGAGCACCTTAGAGATGATAACCTTGTTATCCAAACACTTTCAAGAGTATCTTTACTGGAGATGTATTGATCTCATGTTTTCTTTTGCTGGCATCTTCTCAGCCTGCTGCCTTTTAGATGCACAAATCATTTAATCCTACGACTTTGTCTCCTTTAGGAAAGCTTCAGCAAACACTGGCAGGTTTCTGTAATTTCTCAGAAGTTCACTGAAAAAAAAAATGAAAATACATTTTCAAAAAGAAAACCTTATTTGGTCCAACAAGGTCCAAGTTGGTTAGGAAATTCCCAGCCTCTACTGGGAGACACACCATTTTGTTCATAAGGCTCTTTCAGAACATCAAGTTACTGCAGTTAATTTGCCTTTACGATGTGTAATGTTGTAAGACATTGCTATTTGGTCTACTCTAGTTTACATCTCTGGACTGAAAATTCTCTTTGGTCTACAAATCAAGGCTCGAAAAAACCCGTCCAGTCGTCTGGGATAACAAGATTTTCCCTTTGGGCAAGTAATTTTCTCTCCTTCCTTGCCCAATGGGCAAAGACCCACGCAAGCTGACTAAATTTTTGATAACGATTTTGATAAGAAAAGGTAAGCTTTAGGCTCATGGGTAATCAAGTGTTCAGATGAAGATTGACATTTCAGTTTCTCTGCACAAAACTTAACTCAACAACGGTATACATAATAATCAAAACTGTAGAAATTGTATTCAAAAACTGGGAAGTCACATATTTCTACGTGGAACCGAAGTCAGCATTTTTGATGCTAAAATCCAGGTAAATCTCTGTTTTTGGTGAAACATGCAAGTTGGGCGCAGCCCCGCGAAATGAAAATTGTTAAATTATTAAAAGAAATGGATAAGTAAGTCATTAAAATACTTTCAGAGTTCCTGGAAGATGACTTAGAATGGTGTTTCTTTCAAACAAAGACGTTTTCCCTCGATTGAAACTATTTTTCATTCACCTAAGTGACAAAATATATGCTCTCGCGAGCTTTTCAAATTCGACACTGGGCCTGCATGTGTTAAAACTGAAGTGGGAAGGCAATTAATGTTGTTAATTCTGCGTGTTCTAAATTTATCATGCTTCTCTTTACGATGAATTCATGGAGCTAGGCAAGATGCAGGTTAACATTCAAGGAGTCGAACCCAATCTTTGACAATTGAACAAATTGACTCAAGGCTGTATAATAACAAAGATACC
>JAHPZR010054593.1:12500-18674 GCA_019787425.1 Platygyra sinensis | reverse complement strand
TGTGAAATCAGATGAGCGATGCCGATCGCCACAGCTGTATGGTGCTACCAACTCGTCGATTTTCAACAAAGAAAACTAAGCAGAAAACTTACACTTGATCGATTCAAGCCAACCACTGAAACAACAGTCTAATGAAATGAATATTCCGTGCCTATCTTGCCTATCCCACACTACGGCGCACTAGCCTCACGGAACGACAAGTTTGACTCTAAACTCTGCTCGCTGCTGATAGAAAATTATTGGCTACATCAGAAAGCATAATAAATACTATCATCTGTCATGAAAATACTAAATTCTTACGGTAGGATGAATAAAACGCACAAAATAGTCCACAGATCTACAGAACTCACCCAACCCACATCACGTTCACCTCAGTTGTTACAAACTAACCAGCCAATATCACAATCTCCACAATGCATTGCGGTGCCTTCACCAAAGTGAGGCACCTCTCCGTCGAGGGGTACAAATTTTTCTCATCGGTAGAGTTGTGCGTTAATTTTCAAAGCAAAAATTTATAGGACAAAGAAAATTCTTCACAATTTACAATCCTTTCGCCTTCTAAGATATGCACCTCTTGAATTAAAACTTAAGTACAACCTCGTACCCAGGGACTCTCATCGCACCGCCCCCTCCTCCAAGTAAGCATCATTTGAGAATTGTACTCTGCCCTACCCCTACAGGTTTATTACTTTGCCCTCTTTTTGTCCAGCGTTTTTCCCGCGCAAGTTTGAAGATGGCGTTGAGGGAAAATGGCGGTCAGACGACCAAAAGAGCCACAAAAGTCCCTAGAACGGTCGCAATAATACACTCAGAAGAACTTGTAAGATTGTGCGACAATCTGCCCAAAGTTCCTAACCGGGTAAGCAAACTTTTTTTCCATTTCTTTCGGGCTGTTTGTTTATTTTGCGCCGAGATCCGTTCCGTTAACACTCTGCCAAAAACAGTGATTCGCCGGCCTGTTTGATGCCCTAACTATGGATGTCGTTTTTCTTAGGCATCGTTAACTCATACATTGATTAAAGCCTATGGACTTATGGAAAATGCTAGGTAATTTTGTAGTGCTCTTTATTGTAGTATCAGTCTTTGAAACCGTTTTTTTCTTGACAAATATTTCAGCTGTGGTAAGAAATTAGAAAACCTCACTTGATTGCTGCAATTTGCCCGTTTGCTTACATGAAGCTCGCAAAGATATTTTAATTTCAGTCATTTCCCGTAAAAAGTCAGCTCAATTAGAGGAAATTTTAACATCTTTTCGATCACAAAAATTATAATTTTTAATCCAGAGGTCAGTTCAACTAATTATTAATTGACACCTGCTTAAAAACAGGTTTCTGAGTTTTATTGACATGGTTCAATTATTTTGTCTTAAGCTTATTCACCAGTCATTTGAAACCTCCGCACCCCCCATTCGGGCCTTAGCGGGGTATTGGCGGGGCTTTCACCTTAGATACACTCCATGTTGGTTTCCCATTAGGCAGAGAATTCGCTGGAAGTCACAGTCTTTGCATCCCCTACCGGGGGAATAACTGGGGCAGTCACTCCCTGGTCATCTGCATGAGTACTCTTCTTGTTTTGAAACAGTTTAATTGTTTACATTTTATAAAGCATATTAACCATCACTATACATAATTATCAGTATTTGGTATCACTGTCTCACAATATTTTTTATTTGTTATCGGGGAACGTACATCTTGATGTGGACAGGACTGACTTTCACTTTTGATTTCATGATGACTTTGATCTATGATTAGCACACTTGAATTGTATCAGGTTTCTGCACCCTTTGATCAGTTGAATCAATTCTTTTATAGTATGATCACATTGTATGCAATCATCGAAATGAATTAACTGAATCGGTTGAAACAATTTCAATTCTACTATTTGTGCGATTAACACTACTGTACTAGTTGTCTGTTGATGTTTCATCATGAAAACCCTAAGTGAGATCAGAATCCTTGATTTATACCCGAGATGATGAGCACCACCAACCTTTTCATAGAAGAGTCAAATCCTCTGAGGATATCTCTACATTTTAATTTAAGACAGTGCCAAAAACATTACACACCTCAACTTGAGGGTGGTAAATAGCTAAGAATACAACACATACACAAACACATAAATAGTAACACCATTCATGCACCTTCAGGTCACTTGTTTCATAGCGATACATGTATCTCTAAACAGAGTTGTTCAACCAAGACAAGCCTCAGTTAGAGAGCTTTCTGCTTTCCATTCTTTGAACTACATTGAGTGCTTAGAACAAGCAACAAGTGATGACAACTGTGAGGAAGTGGAGCATGTGGCTTCTGAGTATGGTTTAGGTATGATAGCACTGAACCTAACCAAGTGAACTTATGATAGTACTATCCACCTGACCAGATAAATGACTGTATATAGAAAGCATTAACTTATTTACTGAACTCAATAGTGATTTGACTGGTGAGGAGAAATACTCTTCAAACATGCAGGGCTTTACGCTTAGCATACAGATTGTCGGCGGATATCATCATGCTTTTAGCTAACACATA
Source organism: Platygyra sinensis (assembly GCA_019787425.1). Classification (NCBI taxonomy): domain Eukaryota; kingdom Metazoa; phylum Cnidaria; class Anthozoa; order Scleractinia; family Merulinidae; genus Platygyra; species Platygyra sinensis. Next base: position 16,146 of record JAHPZR010054593.1, on the reverse strand, counting down.
ACACTATCAAGTGTTACCTACATAAAATAAATTCCTTACTTACTCAGTAACGTACTTAACTTACTTTTACTATGCGACAAACTAGTCTGTTATTAAAAGGAGCAGTCTGATATGCTCCCTGAGTAGTCTAAATTTGTAATTGAGCAAAGGTAATCGACATTGCAATTCTCTTCCTCAGGCTTTGATTGCCCTGTGTTTGATGACTTGTTTAACTGCATGTCTGCTGTGGCTGGAGGAACACTTACTGCTGCTGAGATGTTGAACAAAATGGAATGCTCTATAGCAATCAACTGGCAGGGAGGCTGGCATCATGCCCAGCGGTATGTAGCTCAAGACTTGAGTTTGATTTATCAATTCGCATAATAGTTTTTATTGCAAAAAGACAAAAGAAGATATATCTTTTGTTACATTCTAGTCACCTTTACACTCAACAAAAATCTACCCGCCTAAAAATTAAACTGGTCAAACTACAAATGGACGATATAATACTACATAGAAACTACATTATCCTGTGTTTAAAAATCAGACTATTTTCATAAAGATTCTCCTTAAACCATGAAGTATAATGATGGATAAGCTATGAATTTTGTTCCTTGCACAAGCAGCAACTATAATAAAAACTGCAAAATGTTGGGATCATATATACTTAAGTCATCCATGGTTGAGTGTTGATTGATGCCTTTGGTCGACACCCTTGATCAACACTCCATCAACACCTTGGTTGACACTCAGTCAGCACTCCATCAATAACATCTCAGTCAAGAGTCAACTACCTTTCAATCCTTTCATATAAATGATCAAGTGTCAACCAAGTATCAATCAGGATGTCCATCGTCTCGAGCATTGATTGAAACATTAGTTGAGGGTATGAATCAGGAATAGCAATCCACACTCGACCAGGGATGCCTTAAAATTGCACATGATCCCAATTGGTAATGTGGCAAGGCAAGCACAGTGAATATCATGTATGGGTGACATTGCATGGGTTTATGATCAGCAAATTGATATTGAAAAGCTGCGTCCAGTTAACAAGAGATCAGACCAGAGTTAATAAGAGACCAAACTCTTGCACTCTTCACAACTCCATTAAAAGTAAACAACTGCTCTTGAAAATCACAATCCACATGTACAGAACCTCATAAATTTCTCATCTTACACCATATGCATTTACTGGAAGTACTACAACAAAGGGCCCTGTGGTTTATCGTTATTAACTCCTGTATGCATCACATTCTTACATGTGAACCTCATTATTTTTTTAAATTTTATGTTTTTTGTATCATTAGGGATGAAGCATCAGGGTTCTGCTATGTCAACGATGTTGTCTTGGGGATTTTGAAGTTGCGTGAGAAGTTTGACAAGGTTCTCTATGTGGACATTGATCTTCACCATGGCGACGGTATGTGAGGATCTGTTTTTACCTCTCATACCTAAAACCCATTGAAAATGAATTTGTTCGTTTTTTGTTGTTTGTTTGTTTGTTTGTTTTTGCTTTTTGTTTGCTTCTTGTTTTTTAAGGCTAGTAACAGAGGTTCATCCTCTAATCACTCTACCATATTTTGTATACTACTAGGCATACAGACATATTTCGTTTGAATGTCTCAGAGATCTCCGCAAGCCCCGGCGACCGGCGAAAATCGCCGGCTAGTTGTCCTGGGCGCGCCGGCTACTCAGTCCAAATAAAAAAGTAAATAAGTACTTTGTTTTGCATCCAACGGCAACTTTTCCATTTGTGACGCCTGCTTTCCCTTGGGTAAATACATTCAGAAATACCGTAAATAAAGTTTTCCTTAAAGAGCCAAGTGTCCAAAAAATGTTTTTGACTGAATAAACTTGAAAGTTTTGTCGAGAATTTCCCACGCTTGAATCTGCTTGCAGACATCGATCGAACGTTCAGCAAACGAAACAGGCTCAGATTGCGAGGCAGCGGTTACCAACAAAAGCAAACCATGTAAGACAACATACTCTGTATTCCAACACGTGCAAAATGGCGGAAATTCCTCTGCCGGCTACTCCATTTTATTCTCCTTCTACTCAAAAATTTAGGGAGAACCCTGATGTCTGAGAACTGAGTTGAGTTAGAGAGCTGGTTTGTCTGTGAATGGGGCACACATTTGTTTTCTCAGTATTGGACTCATGACTGGAACTAGCATGCAGTGGAGGCTCATGCTGGTAATTATCAATAAAGAGATACACGTACAGTGGAAACTGTTTGCCAATAAGCCATAAAAATTTGGCAGTATTAAAATAAAGGTTTAAATATTAAGTAAATGTCTGAGATTTTGTTCAGACCAGAATGAGGTGGCCATAACAAAGTGGTTATATCAATAGTGTGGCATAAGGCAGTGTTCCATTGTAATTTACATTGGGATAGATTCCCCACAATAGCCTTAGCTGTACAGTGTAAGCTAGTTCCAGTCCTATATCAAGAATTAATATGAATATGAATATGAATATGAATATGGTCTATTTGAACTCCTTATTACCAGTATTTATGAATTCCAGTATTAGTAATACACTAGTTAAAAGATGTTCAGCATAGTAGCTAGCTTCACTTAAGATTGTGAGAAAATACATTCCAGGTTAATTATAAACAGGAAGAGTTTCCATCAACATGAAAACAAGTAACTTCTACTCTGTAGTTGGTCCACAATCCTTTTCAAGTTACAATAGATGTGCATGTATGACTTACTAACTCATCTTTTGTCTGGAAATTATTTTTGCAGGAGTTGAAGATGCCTTTTCATTTACTTCAAAAGTAATGTCAGTATCATTTCATAAATTTTCCCCTGGATTTTTCCCAGGTATATACTGCACTCTTTTTCTGGATATTCTTTTTGGTATAAGCAATAACCCTTAGGCAAATAATAATCACATTGTGAAATTCTCACATACAGTGCATGCATATATGTTGCAGTTAATTTTTGGTTTCAGCTAATTTTATAATTTAACCAGTTAGTTTTTTCTAACTAGGTGATTTTATTTTTAACTAGTTAGTTTTTTTCTAACCAGGTGATTTTATTTTTAACTAGATAGTTTTTTTCTAACTAGGTGATATTATTTTGAACTGGTTCGTATTTTTCACACTGAGTTGAAATTGTCAAACCAGGTTAATTTGTGTCAAAGGGGAAGGGTGAGTCTGGGACCAACAACTTATTAGACGAACAAATATGAGCAATTTGCAATGATTGCTTGTGTGGCTTTGTGGAGATGAAGATGGCATTCAAAGTCAGAGGTTTGTTGTTCAAATCCAGGTGAGTGCAAAATAATAAATAAAATAAGGGGCTAGGTCTAGGGATAGGGTAAGGGGGTCAGTAGGGATAGGGTTAGGAATTGGGATAGGGTTTGGGCTGGTGGTGAGCAAGGCTTGAAATAACTATTGGGGGAGGCGCGGGACACATTGTCCGGTCAAACGTGATTTTGCTTGGACATAGGCATTTTTGGCCGGACAAATTTAATCCATCTTAACTAGTTGCAATAGAGGCTCCATTTTGCAAGTTACATGATCTGTATTATTTTCAGCAACAGCAACTCTAGTTACTCAAAACAAATCAAGTGTGCAAAAAATTAGAAGTTGTAGTTTTATTACTCTTTGTTCTGTTACATTGTAAGTCAGACACGTGGATTGCAAGACACAACCTCATCG
>JAHPZR010054593.1:0-10000 GCA_019787425.1 Platygyra sinensis | reverse complement strand
CATTTCGATTTGACGTGTGGGCTGTATGTTTTGCTTAAAGCAAATTTAAACAATTAAAGAAAGCAATATTTACTCACCAGAAATCACAAACGATTGAAGTCAAAATCCACAATGGCTGCCTTCAATGAGCTGAGAAGACTCATTGAGCCCGTAATGACAGTAATGGAGGCCGATGAATCCGACGAATCCGACGAATATCTCAAACCAGTTTGGGCTCCACAAATTCTAAAATTTTTCAACAGTTTTAACCAAATTAACTCCATGTATCAACTAATACAGTATACATCCCATCTGGCGTGGACAACATTCGTAAAATATGGCTGCCCTCTTGGGCACGTAACACGAGATGGAGGGAAGGGTAGGTACGCGGGCTCATTTTCGGAGAAAAAATAAACATTTAAATATATATCTACAGATATGTTTTGGTCTCATTTTATTCACTGAATGCCTACATTTATTACACAAATTTCTTGCGGTGTTTTGCAATCATCCAGAAAGTGCATTAATTAGGCTTGTCATGTTTGCTATTCGTGGCAAGTTGACTACTTGGTCAGTGGTTGCGCAAATCCAACCAATTTGTAACGTCACTTCCGCTATTTTTGCTAACGACGTCACATACGTCTACGCAGATTTCTGCTAACGCCGTTTTCCCCTCTCTGCAAAAACTCATCCATTGCTTCGCAATGAATGAGTTAAAAACCACGACTTGTGAAATGAAGCACTATAATTTGCAACTGTACAGGGAACAAAGACGAAATTTTCATTGACTGTCATCTGCTGCATTCAAGATATCGTTTATTAAATCGAACAGACAAGTTTTTGTACTGAGAGCGCGGGGGTATTCAAGTCTCGCATGCATGTCGCCGACAGAGGCGGGAAAAGTTTTCTCACGTCGTGTGCTATTTATAGAGTTTATTATTACGGTATATTTTTGTCCTGAAATTTACCACAGGGAAAAAGATTTCTTACTATCTTTCTAGGTTTTCTCTCCGTTCTCATGTCAAAAATTACAAATTTTTTTACGCCCGGAACGAGCAGTGATGCTCGGAAGCGCTCAAAAGTCAGTTCAAACAGCGACAACGACAACAAAGATGAAGACGATGAACTGAGTTAGAGTTAGAGCTCTTAATTTCACTTTTCTTGTTTGATATAAATTCAAAGAACAAACAACATTTTGGGACCATTTTAAGGCATGCATTGTTTTTTGTTCGGCAGCTAGTGAGAAAACATAGGCACGCAAGGCGTGCAAGAGTTATTTTTTTTGTGAACTGAAAGGTTTTAGAGATAGCAGAATTAAACTGATGACATGTAAAATGTTTTACTAAACAAACTACACTAACCTGACACGTCTCCAAATTACTATAGATATCATCTTATTTCCTAACAGGCAATTTGATTCGTTCTTTGATACAACCCACACTGTGATGGTGTGACATGCGCACATCCATAACTCCCCATCACACACCAATCTCATAGCCTTTTCAACCCCAAGAGGAATTTTTGCTCAAGTTAAGAGAACTTTTCGCATTTTATACGAGTCGTAAGTTTACCCTTTTTACAAAACAACACTACTTCACCGAAAATAGAAAGAAAGACAAAAAAAACTTTCTGATACATTGAAAGTCGGATTTTGCACTTTAACTTGACGCCATGCAGTCTTCAAAAAATATCGAACTGAAATGAATGTCATCAACTAAAGCTATAAACTGCTACTGCAAAAACGTAAAAACAGTTTAGAAATGAAAGCTTCTTTTCTGCTTAATATCCTGGAAACAATAGCCGACAATTTGTAAGCTCCAATTGAATTTATTCCCATATCAAAAATAGAAGTGTCAAGTTACCATTTATAACTATAAATAGCAAACATCTCGTGGGAACAGGTGCTGACGATTTGTTAGCTCTAATTTAATTTACACCCTTGTGAAAAACAAAAGTGTCAAATTACCGTTTATAACTAAAAAATAAAAATCTCTCTATATTTGTATGCAACAAGAACAAAACAATCGTTACCTATTGTAAACGTTCGAACTCTTTCAAATCAAAATAGTCTTGCCTCCCCTAAAACATTTCCTAAGAACTAGAAGCGACGATGCGTGACGTCTAATTGAATTTACTCCTTGTGAAAAACAAAAATATCAAGTTACCTTTGTAACTAAAAGTAACATCTCGTTTATTTGCTTACAACTAGCTCACGCACTGTTTCAAACCTCAAGGCTCATCTTGTCCATAACTAAAATCCTCAACCTAACCCACCGAAAATGCCGAAGTAAACCCAATATATGAATACTTCCTCCTCTTTTATAGAAGAATAAATATGGCCATTCTGAACTGTATCGGGATCAGATCTTCTCATACCATTTACCTTTAAAACATGAAATTCGATTGGCTGTTTATAGTAGACCCGATCTGATTGGTGTGACATACATACATCTCTCACTCACTCACTCACTCACTTACTGATCCATTGACCTGTCCACAACATACTCGACGCGCCGACTAAGAGGTATTTTTTTTACAAAAAAAATAACTCAATAAAATGTGCTGTCAGATATCAGAAAATGGCATAGCAGAGGGTTTAAAAATCCAAAATTTCCTGGGGGAGCATGCCTCCAGACCTCCCAAGAGGGGAACGAGCTTCGCTCGCTCCCTCACCATCTCCTGTTACTTTACACTATTTTCCTGCTACTACGTTTCTTAATGAAAACCCTGACTGCACCCTCTTTCTGGCCATGCATTGGACACTGGCATTGACAAGCAAACCTCCGCGATGTTTGCAAGGGCAGGGAACACAGAGCTGTAAGTGGTTTTGAAGGAGATAAGCCGTTTTAGGCACCAGTCTGTGGCTGTTTCTAGATGGCTTTCGTTCATCCCTTCTGGAATTTCCTGCTTCCAAGAATCCATGTCAAATTTAAACTTTTCCTACTCTGCCACCAGTTGCTCTTTCTTTGCCTTCTCCTCCTGGTGACCTTGATAGAAATGGTCTGCCAGTGTCTTTACTTGCTTGCTTCCGTGCTCTTTAAAAGAACCAGTTCCTGGTGCAGGTAGGGTCAAGGGATTGAAGATTGAAAAGGCACTGACAATAGGGAGATCACCATCAAATCTGCTATGAATATTCTCCTTTAGGGCTTTGATATAATTTTCAAGAAGACATAACAGTTGGTTTTCTTGGGCGGGGGTCAAATTTAGCTCACAGGTTGAAAGGCGTCCCTCTAAATCTCTCTTAACAGCTACCAGTGGAGACTTCGATTCTGCTATCTCAGTCAATTTGTGAATGGTATAATTGACTGAGGGCTGAATGTGGGAAAAGTTCACATGTCCTCGCTGAAAATTCTTGCTTAGAGAAGAAAGGACAGGAAGGACTTCCCTGAGAATGTAAATGGTTCCAATGAACTTGGAAGACGCGATCTTGCTCAGCAGGCCAGCCGCTACTGCATCAGTGTCTTTAAGTTGTCTTAGTGTCTGCAGTACCGTCACAAAGTCATCATGGATGGACCGTGTTGCTGCGTCAAAAGACAACCACCTCGTCTGACATGCCTTCTTTATCTTCTTTGCAACAACTTTCTTGTTCTTGTCAGAAAGGACTAGGGACTTCAGACCCATCTGCACTTTAAGGTAAATGGCAGTACGTTTTGGGGAATTATCAAATAATTTCCAAAGCTGCCTTAGCCAGAGCTCAACATTCTTGATGTATTCAATCTGGGCGCTTGTATCGGTGCAGGCCAGTGCAAGCTTGTGGCACAAGCAGTGCAGAGAGATCAGATGTGGATTTACTTCCTTCAGTCGACTTGCCACCCCACTACACTGACCTGTCATCACCGCTGCACCATCAGAAACCAGAGAGCTACAGTCTTCCACCTTTAGACCAAGCTTGTTTAATTGGGTTGTGAGGACTGTGAAGATGGTTTCCGCATTTGCTGAGGTGGAGTTTTTCAGAACATCTTCAATGAACAAGAAACTCGTTCAATGTTCCAATGTTTTGTTGTCGAAAAACTGGACGAAAGTGATAAGCATTTCCAAGACAGACACATCTGTGACCTCATCAGTTAGGAGACCAAAGCAATACGCTTGCTTCACTTTTTCCAACAAGTTGTCGAGAAGAGAGCCACCCAGTGCCAAAAATATTTCTCTAATGGAACCCTGTGCAGAATACTGGAAATGTTTCATCTCATCAAAGCCAAGCACTGTGAACAGATTAACCAATGATGAGAACTTTCGATTTGGAACTTCCTCTTTGACAAGCCAGTATGCTGCCATAAAAGCCTTCCATATGACATCATCTTTGACAAGTTTCCTTTCCTGCACTTTATGAAATACAGAGACCTGTCCTAGCATTTCAGCCTCGATGGCATCCTTATGTTGCTGTGTTGTTACGTGATTCTGAAGCGCTGACTTCTTGAGCCGTACGTAGGGCGTTGCGTTGAAAACTTTGTGTGACAAAGTCACTTTAGTTCATTTATGGTTCTTATTTTCAAAGCATTTTATTAGTGTTTAACATTATTCTTCTTGCTATTTGAGTTATTTTCCTACATTAGTTTGGTTTCCTTACACACCTTATTTTAAGTTGTGGTTGTGATTCATTCCCACACATTTCCCTTAGCTAAATCCTGTTGTGTAGGAGATGTTACCTCCTAGTTCCCTTAGGTAAATCCTGTATTTGTGGGCAAATGCAATACACTCCCTGGCCTTATTTGGTTTAGAGTTATTCCTACAGTTTCCTCAAATCTGTAATAAATTGACTACCACTTGCTCGCCAAGTTCAGTTGATTCAGTTGGTTTATTCTGAGCTATACTCAAGTACTCAAGTCAAGCACTGGTGTAGTTCACATGCTATTTTCTCAATAGCCCTTGTGTTACTCGTTCCCGTTTTGTTTTGTTCCTTGTTGCTGTTGTTATTCTCCATTATTTTGCCAATAAACTCGTAAATCGTAACTCGTATCTGTCGTTGCTATGTCGACCGTCTTGGCCGTCTTACATTTGGACTTGTTTTGCTAGTTTTCTGTATTGTGTTTCTTGCATAAGTAGCAAAACATTCCTCTTCCTTCCTGGTAAACTAGCCAAGCCAGACCCGTTTTTGTGCAAGCGTTAAGGCTCTTGTCGAACAACCAGTTGTGTACAAATCTGTCACGGCTAGGCCTTAGACGAGATTGCTCTTGGGCTGACAGGTGCTGGCAATGATCTGTAGCACACTTGTAGAAGTTGTGCATAACAGCATCTTCTAGAGGAGCAAATAGCATTTCAATTTCTTTCATCATCAGAGCTGTGTCTTTAGGCCAAGATGTAATCGTTGGTGATTCTTCCACGTTTCGCGTCACCTCGTTTGGTTGTACTATCATACTTCCCTCTCTTTGTACTTCATTTGGAGAGTTTTCAGTACCCTCTCTTTCCGATGAAGCGTTACTGTTCTCAGTCACAATTTCTAGAAGGTTAATTGAAGCATGAAATGAATAAAGATTTTTTTTTAAATTTCTGAACTTCTTCCACAACGAAAATGCTTGAGCCTTCGGTTTTCAAGGCCATGTTGATTGGTGTGCAAAGCGGTAAGAAGTTATAGTGTTTGTATGGGAATCCGATGGCAAATACCTTTTTCCAAAATTGAATTTTTTCACAATATGTGAATCAAAACGTTAAAATACTAGATAGAAGATTGTATTCACCAAGTTGGAAGGATGTAGCTTACCTAGAAGACGTTCAGTTAATTTTTCTAATTTTCCATACACTTGTCTGTAAATTTGGCTTGGTAGACAAAAGTCTAGACGCGGTTCACAGGAAACATTTACAGTCAAATGTATGGAAAATTAAAAAAATAGCTCAGCGACTTCTAGCAAAGCTACATCCTTCAAACTTCGTGAATACAATCTTCTACCTAGTAGTTTAACGTTTTAATTCACAAATTGTGAAAAAATTTAGAAGAAGGTATTTGCCATCGGATTGCTACAAACACGGTAATTTCTGACCGCTTTGCCTACGTTTTCTTTCAGAGCGTTTATAATCCGGTTTAATTTGGTTTATCATGTAGCACTTCAATTTCGCCGATTTTCGCTATAAAAATCCTCTGGATTCAAGATCAACGTTTGTATTTAAAATAAGCGTATGTTTCGTTCATCATAGTATTCCCTCTTGTCTCTAAACATCACAACTGATAAACATCTGCAAATCACCTGCCAAATGCACCAAGCTTTGCAAATCACAATGACACGGGACATTTCGCCTTTTTAATTAAGATTAGCTTAAGGGATTTTTTATGACAAGTACTCGAAAAAATCCATAAATTTAGAGAAAGTTGAATGGCAGGTATTTTAATTCAACAGTATTTGGTGAGCAATTTCTAACGCCGCGAAATCCTAGAAACACAACAATCTGGCGGCAACTTTGACAGCCACGTGTATGGTTGGAATGAAATTTACAATCGAAGAACTTTGCGGAAATCTTCCTTCCAAATTGTTATCATGTCTCTGTCGGATAACGTAAATCATATGTTCTATTCTGCGATTCTAAAGAAGCAATTAAAGAAAGTATATCTGTCCCAAAATAGAAAGAACATCTTTCTATGAGAAGTTAAATTATTTAGCGGTACGTGTTTACGGTAAAGAAGAATCTTCCTGCCTTTGAAATCTTAACAGTGGGATGGACACAACAGTTTCAGCAAGGAAAAACAGGTTTTTATAAACACTTTCTTCCCCAACCCTCTGAAAGCTCTTTTGAACATTATGTAGTGGATCGGCAATAATTTGCCATTGTATTTAAATGAGATTTATCTGTGACATAAAATGCTTCGGTGAGCTTCGTAATTGTAATATTTTACAGCGATCAAGACTCCCTCTTACCTTGGTGGCTCTCTTTTTCACTGGATTTCGTCTTCTTCGATTGACTTAAGAAGTAATTATAGTGAAGAGATCGCTTTTTTCGCTGGCCTTCCATTTGTGCTTTTTCGAAGCATCAACGCACATGTGAATTGTGATGGTTTTGTGCTTCGGGACAGTCACGCATTGTACATTACTCAAGTTAGTTGTCAACACCACTGATAGCTTTTGCACGGTACTTCCTGTAGAGGTTTCTATTTTTTTCCGTCTTCCATGACATCGAAGTATACAAGATAATGATCACTAAACTAAGCCTCAGATTTTTACACAAAGAAAAACTTTCTTGTGAAGACAAATCTCAATTATTACAAAATTTCTGGTGTACAAAGTAGCCGGCGCAAAATGGTCTGACAGCCGGCGGATTTCCACCGCCTACTGGCTTCTAATGACAACCCTGCCCTCTAGTTCATATCATTTTTGGGAACATGATAAGATTGAATAAATTTCCATCGTGATTGTCTCAAAATTGAATTTTCTTTGAAAGCCCAAATGACCGGACAACATGTCCGGTCATCCGCAGATTTGCTCGGACAATGCTGGATTCTGACCGGACATTGTCCGTTGACAGGCCGTTATTTCAAGCCTTGGGCAAGCGTGTTCTTTTTTAGAAATACCTATATTTATGTATAATTTGTACTCAGGACCAGCCTGAAAACCACCTGAGGGTGAGGTTGCCTCCTGGCTAAAGATATTTTTTATTATCATTATCATTATCATTATCATTATCATTATCATTATCATTATCATTATCATTATCATTATCATTATCATTATCATTATTATTATTATTATTATTATTATTATTATTATTATTATTATTATTAACACCCCCCCCCCATAAAAAAAAAAAAAACAAGTAGAAAAATCACCTAGTTGGAAGAAAACTAACTAGTTGAAAAGAAAATCACATAGTTAGAAAAAACTAACTAGTAAAATTAGAAAATTAACTGGGACCAAAAATTAACTGCAACATATACAACAGTGATGTGCAAATGTCGTAATATACAATCGAACCTCCAGTCCCCACCACCTCTCCTAAGCAACCAATTTTTCAAAGTAGCAAACATTTCCAAGTCAAATCTCTATATTTAGAACTCTTGTAAGCGACCACCTCTCAGAAGCCACTGCGACCACTTTCAGAGCTACAGTCCCCAACAAAAGAGTTGGGACACAAAGCAAGTTCTCCCCAACCTCATTCCCAGGGTCTCTCATTTTACAGCCTCCTGGGGCGAGCGAGGAGAGGGCAGTTAGATGAGAGACCCTGGGAACAAGGTTGAGTTCTCCCCTCCCCCCATTTCCAATTTTGATAATCAGGTGCTTTTTTTTACTTTTTGTTAGAAAAAAAACGCAATATTTTCTAACATTGGTAGCTGTCCCAACTACATGTATGTTTGGCCAGGATTGTAGAAGTTTGAAATTTTCTTTTGTTTTGAGCCTCCCCTTAAGCAACCACTTAACAGATAATAGAGCAAAAAATGCACAATTAGGTGCTGTAACATCGTATTCCTTACTTGTACAGAAAACTAAAATTTTTCAATAAAAAAATTGACTTAACATGAATAAGACACTGCATTGGTATTGGCACATTGGTCAAGTCTCAGCAGTTATCACATTCTTTAAAAAGAAAAAAACTATGGTCTAAATTAAACTCTCTTCTTTAAGCGACCATCTAGGCTTCACCCTCAGACATTTTGGGTGGTCGCTTACAGGAGGTTTGACCATATTATCTAAAATGTGTCAAGAGCATTTTTGAAGGCAATGGGATGTTACTCTAAACACCAGTGGATAAGCTGCACTCACAGAGAAGCCCAACTAGTACTTTATGGTGAGACTCTACAAACTAAGGAAACCTTTGCATGATATAGAGAGGAAGCTATTGGTCAAGTCTCATATACCCATGGGTGACAACAGGGGACAGTGTTTTGTCTAATCCATCTTGTACCTCAGTCAGCTAAAAAAGAGCTCAGTAAGTAAAAACAATGTTTTTGTTTGATCACGAGATAAAAACTATTTCTTGTTCATTTACAGGTACAGGATCACATTATGATGTGGGTTTTGGCAAAGGAAAATATTATTCTGTCAATGTACCACTGAAGGATGGAATCACTGACAAGCCTTTCATTGAAATATTTTCAAGGTTAGTACAATACAACCAGACTTTCCACTGGAGAGCCATAAAAGCTGATTTCCAGTCTGTACTGCACACTCTCGAGAGTTTTTTTATGTTTTTTGTTTTGCTTCATGTAAGACATCACAAAATGTAAACATTTCACAGCAACTTACATGAAGTAAATTCAAAGTTTAAAAACAACCACCATTATGGATATGAAGCAGTTGAAGCTTAATACTTCGTTCTTTCTCATTTTATTGAAAAAAAAAATATACATATATATATATCACTTCATGAAACAACTTCACAGCTGTAAAAATCAATGAAGCTGTTGGAAAAAGAATTTGAAAAGTCTCAAAGATAAGGTAACATCGATTTGCATTCCATGGAGTGAGCCATTTATAATGTTTATAAACATTGGGGTTCTGAGACTGCGCAGTAAGGACTGGAAATCATCTTTATATTGCAAAAAATTGTCTGAAGTAACCAGATTTCACTCTCTTCCTAGGAGGGTCAAATTTTGAGTCAGAGCCTCTAGATGTGAAGAGTTTTCAGAGGTTCATGTGCATCTGCAAACCCAGCCTAGTATTAAATTATTCAGTGATTTCAAAATGTTCAGTCCAATTTCGACACAGAGTGGTAAACACCTCGGAAATAAGACCCCTTTTAGACTGGCTTCTTGTAACCTACTATCTCCCAAAAGGATAATTTTAGCATTTTGGGAACCAAAGCTAATTCTGGATTCAACTAAGTAAGGGATACTCTATTATTGTTTTACAAAGGTTGCTGTCAATAAATTATGAAGTTCAAAATCTTCTGTCAATAATTGTGTTTCAGAGTGATGTCAGAGGTTAAGATAAGATTTAAGCCAAGTGCAGTTGTTTGTCAGTGTGGTGTTGATACACTGGCTGGTGATCCTATGGCGTCTTTTAACCTCACCCAGCACAGCATTGGAGAGTGTGTCAAATATTTAATGCAATGGAACCTTCCATTGTTGTTGCTTGGAGGAGGTCTGTGAAATAGTCATTTT
>JAHPZR010054592.1:0-25144 GCA_019787425.1 Platygyra sinensis | reverse complement strand
GTTCTGGATATGCTAGATATTCTGCATAACAAAGCCGCTGATGGCGATCATGAAAAGAAGGAGTACTATCGGCTCGTTTATCACACAGCTAGGGAGATGGTGGATTCGTCCAAAGATCACTTCAAGGATCTTGTTATGTGCTTGCTAGGAGATAAGGACCACGAGAAGGTCCTGTACATCGTGTGTAAAGTAAAGAAATCACATCGTAGGAAATCGCGGGAGAGGGAGGATAGAGGTGCCAATGTGGCACGTTCTACACGCCCTTTCAACATGCGACGTTATTTTTGTAATAGGCGGGGTCATATAAGGCTAACTGCTCTGATAGGAAGTCCAGTCATACCAAACTGTCTTCCATATCAGACAAGTAGATTGTGTTCAGACCGCACCGGAATTATTAAGGTTGATAGGCACTGTGTGCTGTACGTTTGCTTTCCGCAATACTAAACTGGCATCTTTTGTGTGTTGAAATCAATCTGGTGAATATTTTTACTCTGTTTTGTCAGTATAGTTATAACGACTTTGAAAAAAGGGTATCCTTCATTCAAGGACCCTCCAGCCTCGCTGGTCAAAGCTGTTATCTCTCTGCTGACTTTGACGGGGTGGTTTTGAATTATGATGGTCCTGGATTTTGGGCCAATAAGTGTCTTAGGTGTTTTTCACTGCCCTTTTGTCTAGGGAAAGATGTGGCGTTTGGAAAACTCTGAGTCTTTTGACCGTCGACTGTAGGAGTTACAAGACAATGGCTTTGAAATCCCAATGACCTGGGTTGATTGTTTTGACAATCCCCGTCAAGGACAGTGGAGAAATAGCAGCCTGTGACCATGACAGATTACACAAAATGCGGAAGGGAGAGTTAATTGGTGATATTTCGCAGTTGTTCTTCCGTGACCCAAATCACTTTCGAGCTGGGAAGTTACATAATCATTTCGAGTATTGGCGGTACATCGCACAGGAAAGCCCTTCTCCGCAGCAAGCACAGATTCACGAATAGATAGGTCGCAATTCAGCCGTTTTTTAAGCATTTTAAAGGAAGCTTTAGGAGAGAATCGTACGATTCAGACAAGCCTCCGATGAAGGCGTTTAAGAATCATGCAAGTCCTTTATGACCTTTGAGTAGGATACTCTCATTTCGCGGTAGACAGGATGTGAATTGACACGTTTTGTGCGCGTTTTTCCGGCTAGTGAACAAAGGAAACGCCCAGCAGAATGATGAATGATTTGGTACGGATCTGGGTTTACAGTGTTGTCTGTAACGAAAAAAATACCTTTTGCGCTCTCGTTTCTTCTCTGAGAATGGTGTTGTCACAGAAATAAACTATATTCTAGTTGATTATAATTGTAAAGTGCACAGTTTTGTCTCTCTGTGCTTAGAAGTTTTAACTTATATATGAGAGATTTGAAATTGAGGATTGGGGAGAGTTGTAAAAGGTTGAATTCCGATGTGCAACACTGATAAATGACTATTAAAGGAACAGCGAAGGCTGTTGGGCGCTGATCAATCATTTTTTCCATACCTTATTACAACTGAGCATGAATATGAATGTTGGTGAATAGAATACTATTCACAACACTCATAATGATATGCGAAGTTGAAATACACCTAATAATGGGGTTTTCATGGCTGGATGGGCAGTCTCACGTGCCATTATGTAATCGCTGATGATAAATTCCGGTTTGGCGCGAAAATAATTCACTCTAGCTCAGTTTTCAGCGGAGCCACGAAGAGGTGAACGGCCCACCCTCCCACCCAAAACTCGCGTGGGTCGTATCTTAAGCTCTTCCTAAGCCAACTTGTCCCAGCTTGACTTACTCCGCTGATCAATCATTTTTTCCATACCTTATTACAACTGAGCATGAATATGATTGTTGGTGAATAGAATACTATTCGATATGCGGCCATTGTTCAATCGGGTTCGTTTTGTTTTGTTATAACGTGTCTAAATGCTCTCCTTACACATCATGTAAAAGTTGGTCTGGGTTTTTAAGGGAGCGCTTTAGAAAACGTCCTCGAATGATTGAATAGTTTCATTAAAATTTGAAACAATTAGCGTATTCCGACACTTAACCTAGGCCCAAACACGCAGTTAATGAAATTGTTGCGCTAAACTCTACTTCAAAGTTTATAAAGGATGAATTTTTTACATGCCGTCTAGCTATTCTTCACTGTGCTGCGGGACAGATCTTGTTAAGGAAAGTGTAACTCGGTTCATTCGCTCAAGTGTCACGACTTAGAGTCACGGTAGCGTCAGTCCGTGACGCCCCTTCATAAACGGCTGTAACGCACACCGATGGAAATGAATTTTTCAAGATCAGGAAATGCAGTCTGGTACCACCACAAATTTATTTCATTTATCCTCACAATTTGTGGTCACTTGAGAAACTTGCATTAAAACACCTGGACTTGATGTGTTTTTGTACTCTACTTAATCGATGAATGCGGTTAGTTCAATTGTGGCTATCATAATATTTTGGCAAGTTTATGATCTCTTGGTTAGCGTCGTTAAGTTGGGAGGGAAGGGTTTTCAGATTTAAGAAATGGGTACCGGTCTAATCTGGCGCCTTTTCTTTCCACCGCCGGTCTTCTGAAACCATACTGCAACTAAACTATTCTTTCATTAACTGTCAGTTCTTTCACTATAAACAGGAACAGTTCGAAGTTCAAAAAACACACCTGTCGAAAGGCGGATGCTATGGCAACCTCATGTTCCTCGACCAATCAAATAACCACGGTTAAAAATTCCGTATTATTAAAAGCGCAAGTCTGTTTTTCAAAATTTTCACTGAAACACTGACATTTACCTCTGTAAACTGATGCCACTACACCTGCTAAAAACTCGGTGGTGAATTTGTAGCCTTCGAAGGTCAGAGGGTTATCTTCTTCAATCTTAAGGTAAGCGCTTTTTAAACAAGAAAGCCTCTTATCATTATGAAACTAAAACTGGGGCAAATGCTTCAAATTTAAAGCTATATTTTTCAACGAAGAAAGATGGTGTAGTCATCATCAAGCATATTGTTTCATGTTGATATATTGAGAGGATATCAGTTCAGCATCCTAGCGTTCAAGAGCCAAATGTGCTTTGAACAGAAGAGTACTAGACAGCCAAAATATTTTTGCAGTTCCAGGATAAAAAGAGAGAAGAGAAATACAGTTCAAGACTAGACATGCGCCGAGAGGCAAAGAAATGTGACCTCTCTCTCGAAAACGTTGCTAACAGCTAGCCGTTCGTAAGCCGTTCAGTAGACTGCGAGCAGTCTCTCTTTTGCTCGAAAATCCGTAGGGAAACACGAAAGGAAGAACTCGAAACAACATCTGCGTGCCAGCGTAATATTCGAAGCCGCGAGCCGTAGGTAGCGCGGGCGTCGGAAGACGAGCGAAAAGAGAGACTGCACTGGTTTCATACAACGATTTGAACGCCCGGCACTCTGGTGACGGAGTATTTTGATTGGTTGCCCTCTGATTGATGACAGGTATCTGTCATCGAAATTGCTTTGATGAGCTTCGGCGCGCGAAATTGTAGTAAACAAAGGAATACAATATGGCTGAGATCATGCAACGTGTATGCGAGGCAAAATTGGGGGGAATTAAACTATAGAAGGAACAGGAGGACATTATTAGTCGCTTTCTCCTTTTCGGCCGCCTCTTTCCATTGAAGAACGCAAGCATCGAAGGATTCTCCCATTTCCTTTTGCTTTCGTACCGTCTCCTGATGAGACAAACAGATTCCGAGGCGGTTGAGTCTGGTGAAATGGCCACTGTGAAGAAGGATTGATGACATCCGGTAAGCAAGTGCTGACATTCGGGAATTTCTTTTCCTGGCTAATACAGCGGTAGCAGAAGCCGTGGCGTTGACCGTCTTCCAATCCATTTCTTTTTTCTTCCCGATTAATCCTGCGGTACCCAAAATACAGGAATAATAAATTGGGCATTTCCTCGATGCTTCGTTCAATAGAGCTTTGTTGGTAAACTTCATAATTTCTTCGGGCGATTTCATGGTTAGCGTGGAGCTGGAGTGGCAAAACCACTTGAATTCTCGGTTCACCGCTTTCGTCAAAGCATCTTGTAGATGAGGAAGGGCTTCCTCGACTTTAAATAGCGTGTTTACGACTTGCTGCCATTTGTGCAGCAAAATGTGCTTGATTAGGCTCGAAGCAATACTGCTTTTAGGTGTTCTGACGGTCATTCGTGAATCAGAAACGATGACTTTCACGGAAGCCTCTCTCTTCGCCGGAACTTCGCTTTCTAACGTAGTCAGTTCTTCAACCATTTTGTCCCGCAACATATGCTCACGAACATCTTCTACTTTGTTTTCCATTGCTAGTGATCTCCGAGCCAGTGCCGGTCGTTTTTCTTTACTAGGTTCGAGATCATTTCTCTTCGCGCTCGCGATCCTGAAGACTTTATGCTTCTGTGAGCCGTGCGGCGATTTGGACATTCTTTTGAACCTCCCTTCTTTCTCGACATTTTCCTTGTCCTGGTCTAGGCTTTCTTCTTGCTGGTCACGTTCAAATAAATGGTGTGATCGGTTCAGTTCTTTTCGAATTAATTCGATGACAGGCTCCGCGTTTCTCACTTTGGTGGCACATTTTCGGCACATACGAGGTGAAAGTGAGTTACTTTGCAATACTGTAAACTCAAGCTTGTCGAAAATTGATTTGAGAGAATCTCTTTCTTCGCCATTTCGACAGGACGTATTAAAAATATTTTCCGTACTGATGTACGACGCCTTTGGCTGTGGGTCTTTGGATAGTTCGCTGGACGTGCTTTTCGAGGGAAAATTCCCATAAACCGTCTTAAACGAACACTTGCACAGGCGACAAAAGTCAGCCACTGACGGCTGATCGTTATTTCGTTTTTTAGCCCTGCTTGAAACAGGCTTCTTTGGCGTAGCACCACTCAGCGCATCTTGCAAATGAAAATTCGGTTTCCCGCGAAAAATAATTTGACACCGGAGTATCATATTCAAAACTGTCAAAACTGTCAAAGTGTGAATGATGCGACCTGTCAAAGTAGCATCCAAATCGTTGTATGAAACCAGTGCAGTCTCTCTTTTCGCTCGTCTTCCGACGCCCACGCTACTCGCGGCTCGCGGCTTCTCCACTCGCCGCTCGTATGTCACGCATGCCGTCACGCTCATTTTCCCTACGGATTTTCGAGCAAAAGAGAGACTGCTCGCAGTCTAGCCGTTCAGCAGCCACTCAAACGAGATGAGATAGGCTGCTCGAAGGGCTCCAGCTACATTAGACGTCTAGCACTGTCGACACTGCATGTACCAGTTCAGAAAATATTGTCATCCGTTCGAATGGCTCTCCGTTCAAAAAAAACTATTGTCATCCGTTCGAAAGGCTCGCCAGAGCTATCCGTTTCAAAACAATCGCCAACTTTTCGAACTGCTCGTCGCCGTTGAAAAAAATACAAGATTTTATTCGTGCAAACGAAATCATCAGTCGTTCGAGCTGGTGCAAGCCGGCGTTCCAAAAAAATTATTCAGCCTTCTGCTAAGCTACTAAGCTGAAGTGTGTTGGCGAGTATGTACAACAAACTTTAAGTTGATCTTTAAGCCACGTTCGTTGGCATTGAGTTGTAATTGTTGACCCTATAAGCCTGCTTCGTGACAAAGAATAGTCTTGCTTCAGAGAAAAAAAAGATGAGCTAAGAAATTTAGGGAGAAATGCTTTTTAGCGGCTGAAGTCGATAGTCAAACCCAGTGTTTGGTTTCCCAAATAATAAACTACTGTTCGGACAGTCCTGCTGCAAAGTCGTACTTTTCTCTAGGGAGACAGTCTTCTCTTCTACTATCAATGAAGAGCAGAATAACTACCTCAAAAGTACTAACGTAAAGCTAAGGTTGTCAAAAAAAGATCGAAACTTCCGGCAACGCACCAAGTTAATTTTCTTAAAATTAAAAACAAGAAAATGTGGCGATATCATTACTATTCAAACCCTATTACAGTGCGTTTACTGAAACCAGACAATGAAAACCAATCAGATGACAGAACTGAAACAATAGATTCCAACATTTTTAAATCCAGCCAATCAAAAATGGTCAGTACAAAACAATGAAATCCCAACTTGTTCTTTGTGATGCTTACGCAACTACGGTGTCGCTTATCAATAAATTGTCAAGTACAGTTCAAACCGTTAGTACTTTCGAGTGCTTGAATTTTTTTGTATCAGGAGCCCATGATTGAATGCTGCAATTTCTAAGGGGCAGTTGGTTGGTTTAGAAAATATATGAAAAGAAAAGCTGCATAAAAATGTCAGTCTTCAATATAATATACCGCCAGAGTGTGTGGTGTAGGGCTTGAATACTGTCGCGACTGTTTCAAAGAAACCATTGAAATGGTCTCTGAGAAGGGAAGGTTCCAATGGCGCTGTCGTTTGCTTTTGCTGAGTAATTTTACACGCTGAGGCTTTGATAGTACAACGCAGAAAGAATTTTCGATGAAGATGTTATTTCAATACAGTAATAGCCCAGAAAGGAAGCTCAAACTCTGAATTGTACAGCTGCTGAGACAGTGAACGCAATCGTTTTTCCGAGAACTGCGTGGTGAATTTCACGATAATGACAACCGAAAGCTGTGTATAAATAGAAACACTCACAGACAACAGAAGCGAAACAAAAATCCGTAAGGAAGAATTCTTTTGGCCGTACGTTCACAGTTGAAAACGGTCAATGTAATGAACTTACCACCGTTAAATGTAAAATCTAAAGTAAAGTACCATGAAATTTTCTAACGATTTGACAATTTACTGCGCAGACACCGCAGTCGAGAGCATCACTACGAACAAGTTGAGATTTCATTGTTTTGTACCGGGCGTTTGATTGGCCGGATTTGAAAATAAGGCATTTGATTGGCTGGATTAGAAAATGTTTGAATCTATTGTTTCGGTTCTGCCATCTGATTGGTTTTCATTGTCTGGGTGGCCCCGGTTTCAGTAAACGCACTGTAAAAATATGCCTTGCGTCCGGCCCCAGTGAACGACCCTGCAGGTGTCCACCAAATTTTACAGCCCCTTCAAGGCTCTGTTGAGCAGGCGCAGGCTACCCCGCCAACCACATCTTTATCACAGGGGGGTGAAACTTCTGAAACAACCAAGAGCGGTAGCAGTTCGTCCCAAAGTTCTTCTCAAGAAAACGCAACTGGGTTGAATGTGTCAAACAACTCGACAGTGACCCTTGAGGTATTCAGCTACAATGTTTTAGTTTCGTATTCTAGCCGCGGTTTATTGGTCATTCCTTGTTGCCTAGCGTTACATTTTCCGCGGTTATGTTTTTTCCTGTTGCCAGTCGGAAGCCGGTTTTAAGATTTCGCGATGGGAGCACAGGGTCGGTAATTTATTCCATTGGGCTCGCCAGGATAGAGTTCCTTTTGATGTTAGGCGAGAATCGGTTGTTTTATATTATGCTTGCTGTTGCTCTCGTTTGTTTTCTTTTCTCTGCGCTTTCCTTTGAATTGGGGTTGCTATATATCTGGGAGCGGTTTTTGTTTTGCCAGTTGAGGACCAAAGTAATTATTTATGCTGTTTATACCTATTTGTTTGTTTGGCCACATATTTGTGTGGACCTACCGTTTGAGCAACTCGTCGTGGATTCTCGGCTCTTTGCCACGGGAAATTTCGTCCTATGCTACGAGATGGCGTGAAAGGAAAAAAGGAAAAATCGGTCGAGGACCGATAGGGCGGTATGTCGGGAATTTTCGCCCTGTGCCACGAGGTGGCGTGTAAAAAATGGGAAAGATCGGTCGAGGACCGATAGAGCGATGTGTCGGGAAATTTCGCCATGTGCCACGAGGTGATGTGAAAGGGGAAAATAGAAAAAAAAAAAAAAAAGAAAAAAGGAAAGAAAGAGTGAAAAATCGGTCGAGGACAGACAGAGCAGTGTGTCGGGAAATTTCGCCCTGTGCCACGAGGTGGCGTGAAAAGAAAAACGAAAGATCGGTCAAGGACCGATAGAGCGGTGTGTCGGAAAATTTCGCCCTGTGCCACACGGTGGCGTGAAAAAAATTCGGTTGGGGACCGTTTATTCAACAAGCTTTAGATTTTGTTGCTTTCGCTTTTTCCCACGAGGTGTCGTAAGAATGGAAGGTGACGGGAAACGAAAGAACCTTCCTTCGGTGTCCATATACGTTGACGGCGTGGTGAAAAGGAAATATTAACATGGGCCACGCGATGGTTGTGTGTTTGACAAGCCGTGGGAACTTCGGTGGAGATTCGGTGTAACCTTCATTGCTAATGAATTTGGTCACTCATACTGCAACATGGAGAAAGGATATATTTTGAAGTATGTGACCTGAGGCTCTAGGAAAGCAGTTCTAGTGTGGAATAGGGATTGGATTTAAAGACGTTATGGAGTTATTTGGCATTTCTTTCCTTTGTTAGGTTCCGGCCACAACGGTCGGTGCACTAAAGAAAGAATTAGATGAGTGGAAGAAGAAAGTTGATGGGTCGTCAATCGAGTCTGCTTTGTCGACTCTCCAGATGGCGATTGCGCGTCCGGAGGCTCTTTTTGACCCATATGCTGCGATCGCCGCCCCTGATGAAATGGTCAATGTCTCGAAATAGTGCTGAGACAGTAACGTCCGTTGGTGAACAACCTGTGCCCTCAGCAGGTATAATAAAGCTTGTGGCATCTAAGGAGGAGGCCGAGGTGACAAAGGTTATTGCTAAGGAAATCAAACGGCCCGTCCCAGCAAATCAAGGCTCTTTCACTGAACGGACGCGTAAGGCTCCATACCAGAGGCGTGGCACCAATCGTAGTCTTAGATCACCTTCGGAGAGAAAGTGCTAGGTGTGCGGTAACGCGGGACACATCTCGCGCTTTAACCCGGCCAAGCGTTAAGGATTCTGTAATAGTAGAAGTGATTTGTTTTGAAATGAAATTCTGGATTGTCCTTGTTGGTAGTCTGTGGTCTCGAGGTTGAGAGAATGACCCCGCAAGCGTTTTGCCCATTGGCATGCCCTTGAGCCCGATTACTCGGGCTACGGTGGTCATTTTCTCCAAACTCGGATATGCCGTTTCCGTTTTAAGTACATCTTCCGATTTTTTTTTCTTTTTTTGTGTGTTTTTGTTTTAGCCTACAACAAAACGTCACAAGGGAGATACGTTGACGTTTATGCCATTAGAAACGGAGGAAAAAAGCAGGTATGGGGAAATACGATGAGTATCTCTGGCCCGGGTTGTTCAAAGGATGGATAACGCTATCCACCGGATAAATCACTATCCAGCGGATAGCGTGGTTTGTTTTGTTAACATTTATCCGCTGGATAGCGATTTATCCGCTGGATAGCGTTATCCAGCCTTTGAACAACCGGGGCCTGGAGGGTAAACCGAGTTTGGAGAAATTGACATAAGAAGACGTTCACGGTCTGACCCAGGTTCATGGTATTCTTGCAGGGGAAACTCCTAACCTGCGGGATCTGTAGTTTCGCGATCCGGACTCTTTTCAATCCGGTCAACTTCTTACCCGAATTGGATTCTGGGAAAACATTTTGGACGGGTACGAACCTGCTAAGGATGTCCTTGAATGGTTGGAAAATGGGGTGGACATCAAAACATTCATAAAGTCCTTTAGGGGATCATTTATGGGTGTCAAGTACGAGAGCGCCGAACCCCCACCTAGACTTTTTAAGAACCACTACTCTTGGAAACAGCTTTCGCAGTTTGTTACTGAAATGATTTTGCAACGTAATGAGTCAGGAGCGATCCGTGTTCATAACGAGCCAGACGTTCTTAGCAACCAAAAAACAGACCTGGGATCCCGTGGAGATCTCGAACTTTTAGTCTATGATCTCCACGGGATATCCAGTGGCTTGTAACATTCCAGTGTAATCATATCCCTGGCGGTGATCGTTTGTGTTCCTCAAAACGCGTCAAGTTTTGCACGAATGTGTCATAATCCTTAAGTGTGAAAGTGCATTTACTGTAACACAATTACATCGTTTAATTAAAAATGTGACAGAAACATACAAGGCATTTAGGCGGCGTTTCGGGAAATCGACCCAGATTTTCCACGGGAAGCCCAATTCAAACCCCTTTAAGTATTCTCCCTAGGTAAGTCTGCCGGCGATTCCAAAGATAATTTTATTCCGGCTGTCGGGCGGTCGAACTCGAAGATCATGTGTACAGACACTTTAAAAATTGAATCATATTATGCTGTGGGCAGTCAGAAATTCTCAAAAATTACAGATAACAAAGACTTTTTCAAAAGCCTCTCAAGAGGTTACGCTCTCGATTTCTATACGCGATAGAAATCACGAGCTCATAATCTAATTGTTTACAAGTAAAACTAATGCGAAGCAATTCTGGAAGCAGCACAATAAAAATAAAAAATAAAAACAATGGCAATCCACGGCTTTGCCACTCGCATGCATGGCTTCGCTACCAAAACAAAAGCACTCGCGCACGAAATCCCGCCAGCTACGCAGGCTAACTGCACGACGGAAAAACCACTATCCCGATTTTGTTACATATCCCGAAGTACTCAGCAACTGTATTGCATGGACTTCAACCTGGATGAACCAGAAAGGATATGTAACAAGTTCCTATAATGTCACGCACGACGAAAAAAATCACTATCACGATTTTGTTACATATCCCGAAGTACTCAGCAATTGCATTGCATGGACATCAACCTGGATGAACCAGAAAGGATATGTAACAAGTTCCTATAATGTCACGCACGACAGAAAAATCACAATCACGATTTTGTTACATATCCCGAAGTACTCAGCAATTGCATTGCATGGACATCAACCTGGATGAACCAGAAAGGATATGTAACAAGTTCCTATAATGTCATGTACAACGAAAAAAATCACTATCACGATTTTGTTACATATCCCGAAGTACTCAGCAACTGTATTGCATGGACTTTAACCTGGATGAACCAGAAAGGATATGTAACAAGTTCATATAATGTCACGCACGACGAAAAAAGTGACTATCACGATTTTGTTACATATCCCGAAGTACTCAGCAACTGTATTGCATGGACTGCAACCTGGATGAACCAGAAAGGATATGTGACAAGTGCCTATAATGTCACGCACGACAGAAAAATCACTATCACGATTTTGTTACATATCCCAGACTACTCAGCAACTGTATTGCATGGACTTCAACCTGGATGAACCAGAAAGGATATGTAACAAGTTCCTATAATGTCACGTACGACGAAAAAAGTGACTATCACGATTTTGTTACATATCCCGAAGTACTCAGCAACTGTATTGCATGGACTGCAACCTGGATGAACCAGAAAGGATATGTAACAAGTTCCTATAATGTCACGCACGACGGAAAAATCACTATCACGATTTTGTTACATATCCCAGAGTACTCAGCAACTGTATTGCATGGATTTCAACCTAGATAAACCAGAAAGGATGTGTAACGAGTTCCTATAATGTCACGCACGACGAAAAAAAATCACTTTCACGATTTTGTTACATATCCCGAAGTACTCAGCAACTGTATTGCATGGACTTCAACCTGGATGAACCAGAAAGGATATGTAACAAGTTCCTATAATGTCACGCACGATGGAGAAATCACTATCACGATTTTGTTAATGTCACGCATGCAGTTTTTGTAAAATGTCCTGTAACGCTCGGCAACGTCGAAAAACTACGTTTACGTTTGCGTGGGCAAACCAGAGAGTAGTTATAATATGTGCCTATATGCTGATATTCTATGTATCCAGGATTGTTTTTCAGACTAGTGTACCGTGTGGAGTTCAGTATAGGGTCTAACTCACAAACGAAAATACTGATGTTTAGAAGCTATCTCAAGTCCCCATACAATCTAAAACCACGACAATGCATGTAAGTTATGATATGAATAAAAGATTAATCTGATGACTTAGCTTGGTGCTATCGTCTTGTTGCGTTTTGAGTGTGTTGTCTTGATTGGATGCTCTACGAGGTTGGTCACGGTCGGCGCTAGCTGAAGACAGTCTCTGGTTCTCTCTGTTGTTCTTGAATTCATGTCCAAGCCAATTGCGGTTGTCGGTTTCGTTTGGTTTTCAACAACTGTTTTATGGCTTGAGCGACAACAAATCCAAATGTAGAGGCTGGGGCAGCTTCTTTGTTGCTCTTCCCGCGAAAAGAAAACCAGCGCGCCTTCTTTAACTCCTCGAGGAAAATTCGACTGGAAACTGGCTCAATTTCGCAAAAATGCGTCAGCAGAAACACCATATCTTCTAATTCGGAGGCAAATCTCGTTTTGTGCCCGCTTTCAATGACCGACGACGTGTTCATTCGGAGTCTGTATTATATGAGCGAGCAATATTCCCGCGTTGTGAAAATTTATTTTAAAAAATCAATTATGCGGCCAGATCGTATCTGAAAATAACCAGGTTACTTTAGTACACAATTACTCTCATTAAAAGCAATTATTGCAGACCACAATAGAACCGCAAAATTCTTGCGATGACAGCAACCTAACAGATAAATGACGTCACGCCATAGCAACCGGACTGCGAATTTGTGGCTTCCGGTCGCTTGGCTCGGGAAGGAGCGAAGGTGGGTGCGGTGCACCGCACCCACCTTCGCCTCCATCACGAGCCAGAGCTAACCGGAAGCTAAAAAATTCGGCAGGTCCGGTTGCTATGGCGTGACGTCATTTATCTGTTAGGTTGCTGTCATCGCAAGAATTTTGCGGTTCTATTGTGGTCTGCAATAATTGCTTTTAATGAGAGTAATTGTGTACTAAAGTAACCTGGTTATTTTCAGATACGATCTGGCCGCATAATTGATTTTTTAAAATAAATTTTCACAACGCGGGAATATTGCTCGCTCATATAATACAGACTCCGAATGAACACGTCGTCGGTCATTGAAAGCGGGCACAAAACGAGATTTGCCTCCGAATTAGAAGATATGGTGTTTCTGCTGACGCATTTTTGCGAAATTGAGCCAGTTTCCAGTCGAATTTTCCTCGAGGAGTTAAAGAAGGCGCGCTGGTTTTCTTTTCGCGGGAAGAGCAACAAAGAAGCTGCCCCAGCCTCTACATTTGGATTTGTTGTCGCTCAAGCCATAAAACAGTTGTTGAAAACCAAACGAAACCGACAACCGCAATTGGCTTGGACATGAATTCAAGAACAACAGAGAGAACCAGAGACTGTCTTCAGCTAGCGCCGACCGTGACCAACCTCGTAGAGCATCCAATCAAGACAACACACTCAAAACGCAACAAGACGATAGCACCAAGCTAAGTCATCAGATTAATCTTTTATTCATATCATAACTTACATGCATTGTCGTGGTTTTAGATTGTATGGGGACTTGAGATAGCTTCTAAACATCAGTATTTTCGTTTGTGAGTTAGACCCTATACTGAACTCCACACGGTACACTAGTCTGAAAAACAATCCTGGATACATAGAATATCAGCATATAGGCACATATTATAACTACTCTCTGGTTTGCCCACGCAAACGTAAACGTAGTTTTTCGACGTTGCCGAGCGTTACAGGACATTTTACAAAAACTGCATGCGTGACATTAACAAAATCGTGATAGTGATTTCTCCATCGTGCGTGACATTATAGGAACTTGTTACATATCCTTTCTGGTTCATCCAGGTTGAAGTCCATGCAATACAGTTGCTGAGTACTTCGGGATATGTAACAAAATCGTGAAAGTGATTTTTTTTCGTCGTGCGTGACATTATAGGAACTCGTTACACATCCTTTCTGGTTTATCTAGGTTGAAATCCATGCAATACAGTTGCTGAGTACTCTGGGATATGTAACAAAATCGTGATAGTGATTTTTCCGTCGTGCGTGACATTATAGGAACTTGTTACATATCCTTTCTGGTTCATCCAGGTTGCAGTCCATGCAATACAGTTGCTGAGTACTTCGGGATATGTAACAAAATCGTGATAGTCACTTTTTTCGTCGTACGTGACATTATAGGAACTTGTTACATATCCTTTCTGGTTCATCCAGGTTGAAGTCCATGCAATACAGTTGCTGAGTAGTCTGGGATATGTAACAAAATCGTGATAGTGATTTTTCTGTCGTGCGTGACATTATAGGCACTTGTCACATATCCTTTCTGGTTCATCCAGGTTGCAGTCCATGCAATACAGTTGCTGAGTACTTCGGGATATGTAACAAAATCGTGATAGTCACTTTTTTCGTCGTGCGTGACATTATATGAACTTGTTACATATCCTTTCTGGTTCATCCAGGTTAAAGTCCATGCAATACAGTTGCTGAGTACTTCGGGATATGTAACAAAATCGTGATAGTGATTTTTTTCGTTGTACATGACATTATAGGAACTTGTTACATATCCTTTCTGGTTCATCCAGGTTGATGTCCATGCAATGCAATTGCTGAGTACTTCGGGATATGTAACAAAATCGTGATTGTGATTTTTCTGTCGTGCGTGACATTATAGGAACTTGTTACATATCCTTTCTGGTTCATCCAGGTTGATGTCCATGCAATGCAATTGCTGAGTACTTCGGGATATGTAACAAAATCGTGATAGTGATTTTTTTCGTCGTGCGTGACATTATAGGAACTTGTTACATATCCTTTCTGGTTCATCCAGGTTGAAGTCCATGCAATACAGTTGCTGAGTACTTCGGGATATGTAACAAAATCGGGATAGTGGTTTTTTCCGTCGTGCAGTTAGCCTGCGTAGCTGGCGGGATTTCGTGCGCGAGTGCTTTTGTTTTGGTAGCGAAGCCATGCATGCGAGTGGCAAAGCCGTGGATTGCCATTGTTTTTATTTTTTATTTTTATTGTGCTGCTTCCAGAATTGCTTCGCATTAGTTTACTTGTAAACAATTAGATTATGAGCTCGTGATTTCTATCGCGTATAGAAATCGAGAGCGTAACCTCTTGAGAGGCTTTTGAAAAAGTCTTTGTTATCTGTAATTTTTGAGAATTTCTGACTGCCCACAGCATAATATGATTCAATTTTTAAAGTGTCTGTACACATGATCTTCGAGTTCGACCGCCCGACAGCCGGAATAAAATTATCTTTGGAATCGCCGGCAGACTTACCTAGGGAGAATACTTAAAGGGGTTTGAATTGGGCTTCCCGTGGAAAATCTGGGTCGATTTCCCGAAACGCCGCCTAAATGCCTTGTATGTTTCTGTCACATTTTTAATTAAACGATGTAATTGTGTTACAGTAAATGCACTTTCACACTTAAGGATTATGACACATTCGTGCAAAACTTGACGCGTTTTGAGGAACACAAACGATCACCGCCAGGGATATGATTACACTGGAATGTTACAAGCCACTGGATATCCCGTGGAGATCATAGACTAAAAGTTCGAGATCTCCACGGGATCCCAGGTCTGTTTTTTGGTTGCTAAGAACGTCTGGCTCGTTATGAACACGGATCGCTCCTGACTCATTACGTTGCAAAATCATTTCAGTAACAAACTGCGAAAGCTGTTTCCAAGAGTAGTGGTTCTTAAAAAGTCTAGGTGGGGGTTCGGCGCTCTCGTACTTGACACCCATAAATGATCCCCTAAAGGACTTTATGAATGTTTTGATGTCCACCCCATTTTCCAACCATTCAAGGACATCCTTAGCAGGTTCGTACCCGTCCAAAATGTTTTCCCAGAATCCAATTCGGGTAAGAAGTTGACCGGATTGAAAAGAGTCCGGATCGCGAAACTACAGATCCCGCAGGTTAGGAGTTTCCCCTGCAAGAATACCATGAACCTGGGTCAGACCGTGAACGTCTTCTTATGTCAATTTCTCCAAACTCGGTTTACCCTCCAGGCCCCGGTTGTTCAAAGGCTGGATAACGCTATCCAGCGGATAAATCGCTATCCAGCGGATAAATGTTAACAAAACAAACCACGCTATCCGCTGGATAGTGATTTATCCGGTGGATAGCGTTATCCATCCTTTGAACAACCCGGGCCAGAGATACTCATCGTATTTCCCCATACCTGCTTTTTTCCTCCGTTTCTAATGGCATAAACGTCAACGTATCTCCCTTGTGACGTTTTGTTGTAGGCTAAAACAAAAACACACAAAAAAAGAAAAAAAAATCGGAAGATGTACTTAAAACGGAAACGGCATATCCGAGTTTGGAGAAAATGACCACCGTAGCCCGAGTAATCGGGCTCAAGGGCATGCCAATGGGCAAAACGCTTGCGGGGTCATTCTCTCAACCTCGAGACCACAGACTACCAACAAGGACAATCCAGAATTTCATTTCAAAACAAATCACTTCTACTATTACAGAATCCTTAACGCTTGGCCGGGTTAAAGCGCGAGATGTGTCCCGCGTTACCGCACACCTAGCACTTTCTCTCCGAAGGTGATCTAAGACTACGATTGGTGCCACGCCTCTGGTATGGAGCCTTACGCGTCCGTTCAGTGAAAGAGCCTTGATTTGCTGGGACGGGCCGTTTGATTTCCTTAGCAATAACCTTTGTCACCTCGGCCTCCTCCTTAGATGCCACAAGCTTTATTATACCTGCTGAGGGCACAGGTTGTTCACCAACGGACGTTACTGTCTCAGCACTATTTCGAGACATTGACCATTTCATCAGGGGCGGCGATCGCAGCATATGGGTCAAAAAGAGCCTCCGGACGCGCAATCGCCATCTGGAGAGTCGACAAAGCAGACTCGATTGACGACCCATCAACTTTCTTCTTCCACTCATCTAATTCTTTCTTTAGTGCACCGACCGTTGTGGCCGGAACCTAACAAAGGAAAGAAATGCCAAATAACTCCATAACGTCTTTAAATCCAATCCCTATTCCACACTAGAACTGCTTTCCTAGAGCCTCAGGTCACATACTTCAAAATATATCCTTTCTCCATGTTGCAGTATGAGTGACCAAATTCATTAGCAATGAAGGTTACACCGAATCTCCACCGAAGTTCCCACGGCTTGTCAAACACACAACCATCGCGTGGCCCATGTTAATATTTCCTTTTCACCACGCCGTCAACGTATATGGACACCGAAGGAAGGTTCTTTCGTTTCCCGTCACCTTCCATTCTTACGACACCTCGTGGGAAAAAGCGAAAGCAACAAAATCTAAAGCTTGTTGAATAAACGGTCCCCAACCGAATTTTTTTCACGCCACCGTGTGGCACAGGGCGAAATTTTCCGACACACCGCTCTATCGGTCCTTGACCGATCTTTCGTTTTTCTTTTCACGCCACCTCGTGGCACAGGGCGAAATTTCCCGACACACTGCTCTGTCTGTCCTCGACCGATTTTTCACTCTTTCTTTCCTTTTTTCTTTTTTTTTTTTTTTTCTATTTTCCCCTTTCACATCACCTCGTGGCACATGGCGAAATTTCCCGACACATCGCTCTATCGGTCCTCGACCGATCTTTCCCATTTTTTACACGCCACCTCGTGGCACAGGGCGAAAATTCCCGACATACCGCCCTATCGGTCCTCGACCGATTTTTCCTTTTTTCCTTTCACGCCATCTCGTAGCATAGGACGAAATTTCCCGTGGCAAAGAGCCGAGAATCCACGACGAGTTGCTCAAACGGTAGGTCCACACAAATATGTGGCCAAACAAACAAATAGGTATAAACAGCATAAATAATTACTTTGGTCCTCAACTGGCAAAACAAAAACCGCTCCCAGATATATAGCAACCCCAATTCAAAGGAAAGCGCAGAGAAAAGAAAACAAACGAGAGCAACAGCAAGCATAATATAAAACAACCGATTCTCGCCTAACATCAAAAGGAACTCTATCCTGGCGAGCCCAATGGAATAAATTACCGACCCTGTGCTCCCATCGCGAAATCTTAAAACCGGCTTCCGACTGGCAACAGGAAAAAACATAACCGCGGAAAATGTAACGCTAGGCAACAAGGAATGACCAATAAACCGCGGCTAGAATACGAAACTAAAACATTGTAGCTGAATACCTCAAGGGTCACTGTCGAGTTGTTTGACACATTCAACCCAGTTGCGTTTTCTTGAGAAGAACTTTGGGACGAACTGCTACCGCTCTTGGTTGTTTCAGAAGTTTCACCCCCCTGTGATAAAGATGTGGTTGGCGGGGTAGCCTGCGCCTGCTCAACAGAGCCTTGAAGGGGCTGTAAAATTTGGTGGACACCTGCAGGGTCGTTCACTGGGGCCGGACGCAAGGCATATTTTTACAGTGCGTTTACTGAAACCGGGGCCACCCAGACAATGAAAACCAATCAGATGGCAGAACCGAAACAATAGATTCAAACATTTTCTAATCCAGCCAATCAAATGCCTTATTTTCAAATCCGGCCAATCAAACGCCCGGTACAAAACAATGAAATCTCAACTTGTTCGTAGTGATGCTCTCGACTGCGGTGTCTGCGCAGTAAATTGTCAAATCGTTAGAAAATTTCATGGTACTTTACTTTAGATTTTACATTTAACGGTGGTAAGTTCATTACATTGACCGTTTTCAACTGTGAACGTACGGCCAAAAGAATTCTTCCTTACGGATTTTTGTTTCGCTTCTGTTGTCTGTGAGTGTTTCTATTTATACACAGCTTTCGGTTGTCATTATCGTGAAATTCACCACGCAGTTCTCGGAAAAACGATTGCGTTCACTGTCTCAGCAGCTGTACAATTCAGAGTTTGAGCTTCCTTTCTGGGCTATTACTGTATTGAAATAACATCTTCATCGAAAATTCTTTCTGCGTTGTACTATCAAAGCCTCAGCGTGTAAAATTACTCAGCAAAAGCAAACGACAGCGCCATTGGAACCTTCCCTTCTCAGAGACCATTTCAATGGTTTCTTTGAAACAGTCGCGACAGTATTCAAGCCCTACACCACACACTCTGGCGGTATATTATATTGAAGACTGACATTTTTATGCAGCTTTTCTTTTCATATATTTTCTAAACCAACCAACTGCCCCTTAGAAATTGCAGCATTCAATCATGGGCTCCTGATACAAAAAAATTCAAGCACTCGAAAGTACTAACGGTTTGAACTGTACTTGACAATTTATTGATAAGCGACACCGTAGTTGCGTAAGCATCACAAAGAACAAGTTGGGATTTCATTGTTTTGTACTGACCATTTTTGATTGGCTGGATTTAAAAATGTTGGAATCTATTGTTTCAGTTCTGTCATCTGATTGGTTTTCATTGTCTGGTTTCAGTAAACGCACTGTAATAGGGTTTGAATAGTAATGATATCGCCACATTTTCTTGTTTTTAATTTTAAGAAAATTAACTTGGTGCGTTGCCGGAAGTTTCGATCTTTTTTTGACAACCTTAGCTTTACGTTAGTACTTTTGAGGTAGTTATTCTGCTCTTCATTGATAGTAGAAGAGAAGACTGTCTCCCTAGAGAAAAGTACGACTTTGCAGCAGGACTGTCCGAACAGTAGTTTATTATTTGGGAAACCAAACACTGGGTTTGACTATCGACTTCAGCCGCTAAAAAGCATTTCTCCCTAAATTTCTTAGCTCATCTTTTTTTTCTCTGAAGCAAGACTATTCTTTGTCACGAAGCAGGCTTATAGGGTCAACAATTACAACTCAATGCCAACGAACGTGGCTTAAAGATCAACTTAAAGTTTGTTGTACATACTCGCCAACACACTTCAGCTTAGTAGCTTAGCAGAAGGCTGAATAATTTTTTTGGAACGCCGGCTTGCACCAGCTCGAACGACTGATGATTTCGTTTGCACGAATAAAATCTTGTATTTTTTTCAACGGCGACGAGCAGTTCGAAAAGTTGGCGATTGTTTTGAAACGGATAGCTCTGGCGAGCCTTTCGAACGGATGACAATAGTTTTTTTTGAACGGAGAGCCATTCGAACGGATGACAATATTTTCTGAACTGGTACATGCAGTGTCGACAGTGCTAGACGTCTAATGTAGCTGGAGCCCTTCGAGCAGCCTATCTCATCTCGTTTGAGTGGCTGCTGAACGGCTAGACTGCGAGCAGTCTCTCTTTTGCTCGAAAATCCGTAGGGAAAATGAGCGTGACGGCATGCGTGACATACGAGCGGCGAGTGGAGAAGCCGCGAGCCGCGAGTAGCGTGGGCGTCGGAAGACGAGCGAAAAGAGAGACTGCACTGGTTTCATACAACGATTTGGATGCTACTTTGACAGGTCGCATCATTCACACTTTGACAGTTTTGACAGTTTTGAATATGATACTCCGGTGTCAAATTATTTTTCGCGGGAAACCGAATTTTCATTTGCAAGATGCGCTGAGTGGTGCTACGCCAAAGAAGCCTGTTTCAAGCAGGGCTAAAAAACGAAATAACGATCAGCCGTCAGTGGCTGACTTTTGTCGCCTGTGCAAGTGTTCGTTTAAGACGGTTTATGGGAATTTTCCCTCGAAAAGCACGTCCAGCGAACTATCCAAAGACCCACAGCCAAAGGCGTCGTACATCAGTACGGAAAATATTTTTAATACGTCCTGTCGAAATGGCGAAGAAAGAGATTCTCTCAAATCAATTTTCGACAAGCTTGAGTTTACAGTATTGCAAAGTAACTCACTTTCACCTCGTATGTGCCGAAAATGTGCCACCAAAGTGAGAAACGCGGAGCCTGTCATCGAATTAATTCGAAAAGAACTGAACCGATCACACCATTTATTTGAACGTGACCAGCAAGAAGAAAGCCTAGACCAGGACAAGGAAAATGTCGAGAAAGAAGGGAGGTTCAAAAGAATGTCCAAATCGCCGCACGGCTCACAGAAGCATAAAGTCTTCAGGATCGCGAGCGCGAAGAGAAATGATCTCGAACCTAGTAAAGAAAAACGACCGGCACTGGCTCGGAGATCACTAGCAATGGAAAACAAAGTAGAAGATGTTCGTGAGCATATGTTGCGGGACAAAATGGTTGAAGAACTGACTACGTTAGAAAGCGAAGTTCCGGCGAAGAGAGAGGCTTCCGTGAAAGTCATCGTTTCTGATTCACGAATGACCGTCAGAACACCTAAAAGCAGTATTGCTTCGAGCCTAATCAAGCACATTTTGCTGCACAAATGGCAGCAAGTCGTAAACACGCTATTTAAAGTCGAGGAAGCCCTTCCTCATCTACAAGATGCTTTGACGAAAGCGGTGAACCGAGAATTCAAGTGGTTTTGCCACTCCAGCTCCACGCTAACCATGAAATCGCCCGAAGAAATTATGAAGTTTACCAACAAAGCTCTATTGAACGAAGCATCGAGGAAATGCCCAATTTATTATTCCTGTATTTTGGGTACCGCAGGATTAATCGGGAAGAAAAAAGAAATGGATTGGAAGACGGTCAACGCCACGGCTTCTGCTACCGCTGTATTAGCCAGGAAAAGAAATTCCCGAATGTCAGCACTTGCTTACCGGATGTCATCAATCCTTCTTCACAGTGGCCATTTCACCAGACTCAACCGCCTCGGAATCTGTTTGTCTCATCAGGAGACGGTACGAAAGCAAAAGGAAATGGGAGAATCCTTCGATGCTTGCGTTCTTCAATGGAAAGAGGCGGCCGAAAAGGAGAAAGCGACTAATAATGTCCTCCTGTTCCTTCTATAGTTTAATTCCCCCCAATTTTGCCTCGCATACACGTTGCATGATCTCAGCCATATTGTATTCCTTTGTTTACTACAATTTCGCGCGCCGAAGCTCATCAAAGCAATTTCGATGACAGATACCTGTCATCAATCAGAGGGCAACCAATCAAAATACTCCGTCACCAGAGTGCCGGGCGTTCAAATCGTTGTATGAAACCAGTGCAGTCTCTCTTTTCGCTCGTCTTCCGACGCCCGCGCTACCTACGGCTCGCGGCTTCGAATATTACGCTGGCACGCAGATGTTGTTTCGAGTTCTTCCTTTCGTGTTTCCCTACGGATTTTCGAGCAAAAGAGAGACTGCTCGCAGTCTACTGAACGGCTTACGAACGGCTAGCTGTTAGCAACGTTTTCGAGAGAGAGGTCACATTTCTTTGCCTCTCGGCGCATGTCTAGTCTTGAACTGTATTTCTCTTCTCTCTTTTTATCCTGGAACTGCAAAAATATTTTGGCTGTCTAGTACTCTTCTGTTCAAAGCACATTTGGCTCTTGAACGCTAGGATGCTGAACTGATATCCTCTCAATATATCAACATGAAACAATATGCTTGATGATGACTACACCATCTTTCTTCGTTGAAAAATATAGCTTTAAATTTGAAGCATTTGCCCCAGTTTTAGTTTCATAATGATAAGAGGCTTTCTTGTTTAAAAAGCGCTTACCTTAAGATTGAAGAAGATAACCCTCTGACCTTCGAAGGCTACAAATTCACCACCGAGTTTTTAGCAGGTGTAGTGGCATCAGTTTACAGAGGTAAATGTCAGTGTTTCAGTGAAAATTTTGAAAAACAGACTTGCGCTTTTAATAATACGGAATTTTTAACCGTGGTTATTTGATTGGTCGAGGAACATGAGGTTGCCATAGCATCCGCCTTTCGACAGGTGTGTTTTTTGAACTTCGAACTGTTCCTGTTTATAGTGAAAGAACTGACAGTTAATGAAAGAATAGTTTAGTTGCAGTATGGTTTCAGAAGACCGGCGGTGGAAAGAAAAGGCGCCAGATTAGACCGGTACCCATTTCTTAAATCTGAAAACCCTTCCCTCCCAACTTAACGACGCTAACCAAGAGATCATAAACTTGCCAAAATATTATGATAGCCACAATTGAACTAACCGCATTCATCGATTAAGTAGAGTACAAAAACACATCAAGTCCAGGTGTTTTAATGCAAGTTTCTCAAGTGACCACAAATTGTGAGGATAAATGAAATAAATTTGTGGTGGTACCAGACTGCATTTCCTGATCTTGAAAAATTCATTTCCATCGGTGTGCGTTACAGCCGTTTATGAAGGGGCGTCACGGACTGACGCTACCGTGACTCTAAGTCGTGACACTTGAGCGAATGAACCGAGTTACACTTTCCTTAACAAGATCTGTCCCGCAGCACAGTGAAGAATAGCTAGACGGCATGTAAAAAATTCATCCTTTATAAACTTTGAAGTAGAGTTTAGCGCAACAATTTCATTAACTGCGTGTTTGGGCCTAGGTTAAGTGTCGGAATACGCTAATTGTTTCAAATTTTAATGAAACTATTCAATCATTCGAGGACGTTTTCTAAAGCGCTCCCTTAAAAACCCAGACCAACTTTTACATGATGTGTAAGGAGAGCATTTAGACACGTTATAACAAAACAAAACGAACCCGATTGAACAATGGCCGCATATCGAATAGTATTCTATTCACCAACAATCATATTCATGCTCAGTTGTAATAAGGTATGGAAAAAATGATTGATCAGCGGAGTAAGTCAAGCTGGGACAAGTTGGCTTAGGAAGAGCTTAAGATACGACCCACGCGAGTTTTGGGTGGGAGGGTGGGCCGTTCACCTCTTCGTGGCTCCGCTGAAAACTGAGCTAGAGTGAATTATTTTCGCGCCAAACCGGAATTTATCATCAGCGATTACATAATGGCACGTGAGACTGCCCATCCAGCCATGAAAACCCCATTATTAGGTGTATTTCAACTTCGCATATCATTATGAGTGTTGTGAATAGTATTCTATTCACCAACATTCATATTCATGCTCAGTTGTAATAAGGTATGGAAAAAATGATTGATCAGCGCCCAACAGCCTTCGCTGTTCCTTTAATAGTCATTTATCAGTGTTGCACATCGGAATTCAACCTTTTACAACTCTCCCCAATCCTCAATTTCAAATCTCTCATATATAAGTTAAAACTTCTAAGCACAGAGAGACAAAACTGTGCACTTTACAATTATAATCAACTAGAATATAGTTTATTTCTGTGACAACACCATTCTCAGAGAAGAAACGAGAGCGCAAAAGGTATTTTTTTCGTTACAGACAACACTGTAAACCCAGATCCGTACCAAATCATTCATCATTCTGCTGGGCGTTTCCTTTGTTCACTAGCCGGAAAAACGCGCACAAAACGTGTCAATTCACATCCTGTCTACCGCGAAATGAGAGTATCCTACTCAAAGGTCATAAAGGACTTGCATGATTCTTAAACGCCTTCATCGGAGGCTTGTCTGAATCGTACGATTCTCTCCTAAAGCTTCCTTTAAAATGCTTAAAAAACGGCTGAATTGCGACCTATCTATTCGTGAATCTGTGCTTGCTGCGGAGAAGGGCTTTCCTGTGCGATGTACCGCCAATACTCGAAATGATTATGTAACTTCCCAGCTCGAAAGTGATTTGGGTCACGGAAGAACAACTGCGAAATATCACCAATTAACTCTCCCTTCCGCATTTTGTGTAATCTGTCATGGTCACAGGCTGCTATTTCTCCACTGTCCTTGACGGGGATTGTCAAAACAATCAACCCAGGTCATTGGGATTTCAAAGCCATTGTCTTGTAACTCCTACAGTCGACGGTCAAAAGACTCAGAGTTTTCCAAACGCCACATCTTTCCCTAGACAAAAGGGCAGTGAAAAACACCTAAGACACTTATTGGCCCAAAATCCAGGACCATCATAATTCAAAACCACCCCGTCAAAGTCAGCAGAGAGATAACAGCTTTGACCAGCGAGGCTGGAGGGTCCTTGAATGAAGGATACCCTTTTTTCAAAGTCGTTATAACTATACTGACAAAACAGAGTAAAAATATTCACCAGATTGATTTCAACACACAAAAGATGCCAGTTTAGTATTGCGGAAAGCAAACGTACAGCACACAGTGCCTATCAACCTTAATAATTCCGGTGCGGTCTGAACACAATCTACTTGTCTGATATGGAAGACAGTTTGGTATGACTGGACTTCCTATCAGAGCAGTTAGCCTTATATGACCCCGCCTATTACAAAAATAACGTCGCATGTTGAAAGGGCGTGTAGAACGTGCCACATTGGCACCTCTATCCTCCCTCTCCCGCGATTTCCTACGATGTGATTTCTTTACTTTACACACGATGTACAGGACCTTCTCGTGGTCCTTATCTCCTAGCAAGCACATAACAAGATCCTTGAAGTGATCTTTGGACGAATCCACCATCTCCCTAGCTGTGTGATAAACGAGCCGATAGTACTCCTTCTTTTCATGATCGCCATCAGCGGCTTTGTTATGCAGAATATCTAGCATATCCAGAACTTCATATAGTTGTTAAATTCTGAAAACGGACGGGTCGCATAGGTCAAAATCTGTTCTAAGAGATTTTG
>JAHPZR010054590.1:10000-12462 GCA_019787425.1 Platygyra sinensis | reverse complement strand
CAATATTTGATATAAACACGTAGCACCATCAAAATACCTCAATAAAACAGAAACTAACACGAACACAAAGAGAAGTCACGCGCCACTGATCAATTCTGGTGACCTTTTACAGTAAAAAAAATAGGATTATCTATACGCTGTCAGTCGTTGATTAACTGGCCGTTATTTAGAGATAATTTTGACAGTCGGAACCACGTTTTAGTGGCTGTTGCCGTTGTGGAGGGTTGGCCGTTGCAGAGAGGTTAAGATAAGAGACAGGACCTGTGCGCTGGAATCAAAACACGTGACCTCTATGCCATAGAGAGGTGGCCGTTAGTGTAGGTTTCGACTGTATGCAGAGACTATCTGGACCGGGCTGTTCGAAAGGTAGATAACACTATTCACCGAATAAATCACTGTCCAGCTGATAGCGAGGTTTGTTTTGTTAACACCTATCCACTGGATAGTGATGTATCCTGTGGATTGCGTTATCCAGCCTTCGAATATATTGGATTTGGACCTACTAACTTCAAGCATCAAGAGAATTGGGCAAAATAACATATAAGAAAGATTAGGGTCTGCGGTAAAAAAAGAAAAGCCTTTATGATGGAGATTAATGAGCAGTACCATAAATCACGTCTGAGACATCTACAGCCTTGTAACAAAAGGAGAAGCAAAGAGGAGAAACTAATGACAGAAAACGTTGTCATCCCAGTTCATTGCGTATAAAAAGAAGAGTGCTATACATTTGACAACATTTGATTGGAGTATGTTTTCTTTCCTTGGCTTAGGTTGTCGACTCGAATACCGGACCAGGCCAGATTTTGGCCAAGGCGTTGTGGCACTCAGGAGATACAGCAAATGAGGTAGGAGTTAAAAATGTAATGTATTGATAACGCATGATTGAACGGCAAGAGACATTGTAAGAATCTCGAATGATCTGGTAATTACCACAGTTAACTACTTTATTATTTTCCTTTAGGTCACTCTGTTATGGGATGACCCGAATATGAAAGGTTGGCAGCATCAGACTTCGTATGGCTTCCACATTACTCACAGACCGTCCATTGGGCTTATAAGGTCAGATATCGGCATTTATTGCATGACTTAAATGCGGATACAGCCAATCAGGAGGCTAGAAAAAAACACTGTCAAAGTTGGAAACAATCTTCCTACTCAGCGCTTCTCCTGTTTACATTTTGATCTTAATTTCTTTTTCAGAGTTCAAATCAAGCAGGGAGAAAATATTTTAACTGATTCTGGAAACATCTACAACACAGCACTGACCGGTGGGAGACTGGGCATGTTTGTGTTCGGTCAACATGACGTCATTTGGTCCAGACTTGAAGTACGCTGTTCTGACAGGTACGCTACTCTGATTGGTTGTTTCCCACAGAAACAAACGTAAGAAGACAATTTAGCATCTTAAATTGTGGTATTTTCCTAGTCAGTTCATTAGGCAGTTCATTCGCTTGTTGTATACGAAAAGCAGCCTTTTTAAGGAAGCCGAGGAGCCACGTCACGGTTTGATAATCTTAAAAGTTCAGGCTTAATTTTTCAATTTCGTCGTGGGCACTGTCACGGTATTTTAGCGTCATTTGACAATGCTGAAATATGTTCCTGCATCAATGGAAACCCAAAAATAATGATGCAGATTTGTTATCTAGGACTTTATCACTGCAACGAAACCATTTATTGCCGCCTAGCACTTAGCATGGCAAGGATGGAAATGGATTGAAATTTGAAAAAACTTGCCAGTTTTTTAAAATTCTAGAGCCATTCCTTGAAAATATTGCCAGAAATTCATTATGGTTTGCTCTCTGAGCCACCATTCGTTTGATTTGTTTCTTCTAGTCCATTTGAGCATTTTGGGAACGAGCAAAGGTACCAGGTAAAGATTTTAGCAACGAATGAAGCTGAAAACAGCAAAACTCCCGTGACAGTGCTCCTTTACTAATCTTCTTCATCCTTAACCATCCTAGTTATTGTTATCTTTTTTATGCTTATCTGTCTCAGTAAACTGTTCAATTTTCAGTTGTACTTTGATTTAAAGGTATTAGATTTTGTACAGGGCTAAATTAACTCAAACTGTCTTGACTAAGTCTTACACTTTACAAGAAAATCACACTCAATTTAAAAGGGCATAGCTAAACTTAACCGTTTATCATTCTGTTTAAAGTCATTAAGCCTTTAGTCAGCCGTTAGGCATCTGGTAACACGTTGCTACTACTTAATACCAAACACGTCTCGTATGCCTGTCAGTTTGAACGTACAAAAGGCATTCAAGTTCCCACATTATCAGAATTCATATCTACATACTAACGCAAAAAAAATCGTTGGTGTTTTTTTATGCAAAT
The DNA here is from genome assembly GCA_019787425.1 of Platygyra sinensis. Classification (NCBI taxonomy): domain Eukaryota; kingdom Metazoa; phylum Cnidaria; class Anthozoa; order Scleractinia; family Merulinidae; genus Platygyra; species Platygyra sinensis. The sequence goes on along the minus strand of JAHPZR010054590.1, from coordinate 10,126 downwards.
GGATTTAGATATTTAAGCTACAAGGGATTGTGTTTTGTTGATTATTCAAGTTTTTTCCCTTTCTCCTAGAATAAATCAGGCTCTGATGTTTGACGGAGTAGATGATCTCGTGATGTTACCATCTAT
>JAHPZR010054590.1:0-5000 GCA_019787425.1 Platygyra sinensis | reverse complement strand
CCTACCGCCAGCTCGGATTTTTAAGGTCGGCACGAGGGGACTAGTCCCAGCAACAAGTCGCAGGGACTAGTTCTCTCGAGTGTGCTGACCATTACGCCCAGTGATTGATGTGTTCTTAAATCCCTTCGGCGTTGTGTGAACGGAAAACATTTGATACGTCTTCAGAGTAAAACTTCTTTTTCAAACTCCTTCGGCGTAGTGTGGACGGAGCGAGGGTATGCGGTCTCTTCCCGTTGCTGATCTTTTGTTTTCTTTTCTTATTTTTAATGACAGAGCACCGTGGACAAGAATCGTTTCGTTATTTCATATCCAAACAATCGTCGAAGGAGAAACATTCAAAGTTCTTTGTTCACTTCCTGGGCCAAAAGACATTCAGAACTTTAAGGATTTTGGCTTCTGGCCAAGGGATACATGGTTGAAAGGTTCAACAGTGGAACTAGAAAACAAGCGGGGAAGAACATGCGCAATCCTCTGTTTAAGTGCTGAGCAACAAACAGACAAACGAGCGGACCCCTGGGAATGCTATGCTGAGTATGCTATGTTTAACGCTATCAGGATCTCACGCAAACATGGCGGAAACACATCTACGTTCACTTTTGTATTTAAGATGATATTTATTTCAAGTTGTATATGTTATTCTACGTTCCTACCAGGAATCATTTGCTTTTTTTTATACGCTCAACATTTGTCCACTTTGCACATCTGAAAATATAGAATTTTCACTGGCCGAGTCAAAGGGCACTTTTTCATAATTTTCGTTTTTCTAGAAGGCAAAAGTTACTTGAAAATGATTGGCCCTCAGGTCGCCTGGCAACGATAAAGTTTTAGCGAATGTAGGTGACAATGCAGATGCAAATTGAAGTACAAACAAAAATACAAACATAGAATGAAAATAAAAGAGCCTAAGCCATATGGGCTCAGGAGTGTCAAAATAGTTCTCCCTTGCCACAAATGTCCGTTTGAAAGGGGGACGATACAAAACGTGCACCCGCGCCCCAGGACCGGACCCCTTTTACACGCCCCTTTAGGCCTGCCTTCCTCGTGATATAACACAAGAACAATAAAAACAACAGTAAGCATGCACTGAGTATAATCTGATTTGCCAAAAATGTCTCTTCGTTCGCTACACTAGTTATTTCCTCATGTTGCTATACTCTCTCATTCTTTGTAGTTGTTTTTCTCCACGTTTTGGTGCACAAAGTAATCTAGAAGTTCTAAGTAATCTAGAAGTTCTAAGCAAAAGGGGGAAATAGCGTTGTCTAAGTTTTGTGTTATAGCTGCATTTCAAGAGAAACGATAATCCTCCATTTCTATTGAAGTAACTCATTGGGAATCGCTTCCCAAGCATCACTGGATTCACTTAATGAATGTAAATGTGTTCGTTAATGGCATTCGGTTAGCGAATTGAGGTCAATATTGTTGAAAAAGGTCAATATTATTGACGCAGTTAAAGGTCAAATAGTTTGTAGGTGCCGAGGTTCTTTGAGGGCCTCCCGTACTACGGAGCCCAGTTAGGGCCACTCAGTTTTCTTCGTCAACTTATCCTTTCATGACTCGTGTTTTTATGAAACGACTTTTAAATTGCTTAGCACAACTTTGCTTTTTGTGGCACTACTTCAAATTTTAAATGGCACGACTTCAACTTTTTTGGCGCGACTTCAACTTTTTTGGCACGACTTCACTTTTTTGGCACGACTTGACTTTTCTGGCACGACTTCAACGTTATTTGGCACGACTTCAACTTTTTTAGCACGACTTCAACTTTTTGGCACGACTTCACCTTTTCGGCAAGACTTCAACTTTTTTGGTACGACTTCAACTTTTTTGGCACGACTTCAACTTTTTTGGCACGACTTCAACATTTTGACACGACTTCAATTTTTTTTGGCTAGCGACGTCAACGTTTTTAACACTGCTAATTTCCTTTTACTAGTATTTTCATGCGTTAACGGCTGATTTTCAAAGTGGGCAACTTGCTTTACATCTAGCTGATAAACGAAGATTCTAAATGAGAAGGCAGCCGGCCAAGGGTTTAAATGGACCCCATGTTATATGACCGGGGGCACTGAGTCAAAGAACGTTTTTTGTTGAGTTTAAGGCTACGGTAAACAATCGAGCACTCCGTTAGCCTACAGAGCACCCGGTTACCACGAATATCCTTCGGTTAGCCTAAAAAGCAATTCGTTAGCCTAAGAGCACTCCGGTAGCCTGTTTACGGTTAGCTTTTAATGGCAGGGTAATACGATATATCTTGAAAAAATTCAAAATATGCCGTCCCGGTTTTCAATTCCTCGGGTCCTGGACGCATGTCATAAAGGTTCTTTTACGTTGATTTACTTCATAAAAGTTACTAATCTCCTGCGTCACTGCCTGTCTTTTAGGCGCTTAATATTAGTCTTGTGATATCCTAGTTTATTATCAGCTACCTTGGTGTTGATTGGCTGCCGCGGGTTCTGCTTCGGTTCTCTACACATATTTCCATACTGTGTTCGCGTATACATTGAGATGATGCTCATGCCCGCCCTAGTAGGTTTGATGATTAGTAATTCGCCACTAGCCGCGTTCTTGCGTATACACAGGCGAGGGGTCAAGGTCGCGCTCTCTCTGCGCGCACATCTCGTGTGTGGCACATATAGAGAGGAAGAGGCCATCATATTCTCCTCGTCCCGGACGCGTGGGGTCTGATTGCATATCTCAATAGATGGTATTTCCGTAGAGCTGACACTAGCCTTTACGTACACAGCGGGTTATACACAGATATGTGTGAGGACTACATAAAAACGAAGACTCAAATACGAGCAGCGGGAAAGAAGAACCACACAGAAGTGCGTGAAAGGCAAACGTGATCAGGTGCAGTGTTGTGTTTGCAAGCGGGTAGAGTGCTCGACACCTAGGCACAAGAGGAGGGAGAAAGGGGAACTCAACATTGGCAGGATTAAAGGGGTGTGTGATAGGAGACGAGAAAAGAGGAAGCGGGAAAAACAAGGGGGGGACGGGGTGTGACGGGGAGGGGCGAGTTGGCGAAGAAAAGGGGGTAAACATGACATAAGTTAGGGAGATATACTAAAAGAGTGTGCTGTGGATGTGTGTGAGACGGAGTGGTGGGCCAACGGGTTGATACAATAACTCATAGTGTGAGAGGAAAAAACTTATGTGCTATTGTGCCTACGTAGGTGAAGGAGAGAGCGGAAGGTACGAGAGGAGCAAAAAGATGGTGCGAGGAACACACACAAAGTGGGTGGTGCTCGGGTAGGGGAAGAAGTGAACAAGCGTGGGAGGAAAGACATGTGGGCTCACACTGAGGCTGGGGAGGAAGGCTGCAGGAACAGGACATATGACACTGGTGTAGATTAGGTGGAACGATAGAAGGGCAAAAACACACAAGAGGGATGTAGTCATTCAAATCATAAAATAAGCGAAGGTATAGTGACAGTGTCATACACACACGATGGAGAAAGGAACGAGTTATGTGTGAGACACAGATATAGCAAATATTGTGAAATATTTGCAATAGACCTCAGTGTGGGGGGGGGAGAGGTGGTCAGGACGAGGGGGGGGGAGAGAGAGGACCAGGAGAAAGGGGGAATAAGGGGGAATAGGTAGAACTAGATGGGATCAGAGTTCATTATTATAACCACTCATGAGAGGAGTGGGGGTGGAATAGAGAGGGAAGGGAAAAAGAAAGAGGTCGCGAATAGAATATAAGACTGGGGACGTGCAGGGGAGGGCGAGGAACAGGACGGAGAGAAGAGGAAAGAAAAAGGGAGAAGGAGAACGGGGGAGGAGGGTAGAAGGGAGACATTTAAAAGAGAGTGGGCAAAGGAGTATGAAAAAGTTAAAGAAAGGGGACATTAAGAGGGAAAAAAAAACAACTTATGTGAGGAAGGGGTGAGGGGGCCACAGACAGGCACAATTGTAATAAAAAAGATCAGAGACAAAGGAAAAGAGTGTTGAAATAATGGAAGAAGGACGGAAGGGACTGGCAACACTTCCAAGTTGCTTATTTCTGCGTGTTTTAAAACCACAGAGAAAAGACCTCTTAACACAACTGTAAGTCAGTTATATGTTGCAACTGAAGAAGACGAGGGAACTTAAACCAATAGCACATGTCGCATATCGCACAGTGTCATGTATGACATGCAGAAACCATACATGTAACAAAAAACAGTTCCGGTGGCCAGTGCATCAACTGATCGACATTTTCATTATTTTTCTTTCGGTCTGCTCACATAAGCAAACTGAGACATTAGGATACGCTTTCCCCAATAAAACGCAAATCATTTCTGCCAAATTCAAATGTAAAATAAATCATTAAATTAAAATACTTATTATTAAAAAGAAAAAGGACTGTTGATTCAGTTCACACAATATTACTGCCAAGAGCGGGGGGACTAGACAAGGCAAAATACATTTCTTCTAAATAAGGATTGGACAACACAATGAAGAAGGGATTCTACATGAAATCACGAGCTAGGGCAGAAGCAAGCATGTGTCATATCATCACTCTTCCACTAAACAATGTAGAATGTTCTCGTTATAAATTCTCCAATACATCGCTCGAATTGCACAAATCTTCCTTTGCATGGGCAGCCCCCCTTAAGGGCACTAATCATACATTAGCATGTGTGGAGCAGTCGAGCACATACGAAGACTAAAAATGGCTTGACAAAACCTGCCCTATTGCGACGCGGCAAGGCTGTAGAAATCACAGAGAGCTCAAAGTTGCTGTCCACGACAACAAAGCAGGAATGAAAAAAGGTTAAGATTAGTTTGGAAGTACTGAATACAAAAAATATGTTCCTAGGTTGAGATATAAATTTATTCGCCTTTTCCACGTATCCAAGGCATGCCACCTTGCTGTCCACCTCACCATGTCCCTCCATTTTGATTCAAGCGAACCATGTGGGCGAGTGAACCCACGCCTTCTGAGCGTTCTCTTCAAACAAACAATCTTGCTTGGAACCGTATTGCCGTTTACTTGAAGGTCGTGCCAAAAAATG
>JAHPZR010054589.1:0-26268 GCA_019787425.1 Platygyra sinensis | reverse complement strand
GGGTGAAGAAAACTTGCGTTTCATTCATTATTGTCAACGTTTGACAAAATGAAGCAAAACTAGCGGAATCGATATATTCATTTAATAAATGTATCCAAACGTAATTAGGTCATGTCATGCCACATAGACTTATATTATTAATGTATTATTAGTTTTAGTCCCTTTTTATGTCTGTACAAACACACCTTCCATGGGAGCCAGCTGAACGTTGTTGGGGCTAGCGTGTTTCTTTTATTTAAATAAAGCATACCTGCCTACTTACCTACCTACCTACCTACCTACCCACCTACCTACCTACCTAACTTGATTAGCTTTTGCTAACTTTGCGTGTTCAGGCCGGTTTTGCTCTGATTCACTCATCTTTAAGATGTTGTTGATAGATCTGGCAAATTATCAAATTTTTGAATTTTTAGCTTAACGATTTAATTTTACTCACTAGTATAAAGTGTGATGACCAGCGTCAACTGATCTAATTTTAATTCCTCTTTGGTCTAAGCATTCACTTGTGTTTGTTCTAAAGATTTGCATCGATCCTTGATCAGACTGTTGTTTTCTCCTGCTCACAACCTTTCTGTCTTGATACACCATTTAAGAGCGTGAGGAAATTCATAACTTTTATCTCTTGGATTGTTTCTTCTAATCATACCAGTGAATAGTAGCTGGAGTCAGTGGTCGTCATGGCAACCATGCAGCATGACGTGTGGAGAGGGAAACAGAATACGTGCTCGAGCATGTTCTAATCCAGCTCCAAAATGGAACGGAAAGGAATGCCCTGGGACAAATATCTCAGCAGAGAGCTGCAATATGCATAAGTGTAAAGGTGGATATCGTTATTTGAATTTTTGTATTTTCCTGAATGTGCATTTGACGAATATTTTTGATTTCCGTGATAGATTCTAATAATTTTCTGAGCTTGCAAAATCATTTACAAGCAAAAGTGAATTAACAATAATTAAAACAAAGCGTATAAGATAGATTGACTTTCGTTCAAAAACAACACAAATTAAAATATATAGAGAGGATATTACATGACCGCGTGTGGATATGAATTTTATCTTCTCGTGTTCAACTCGATATCTCACTCGTTCGCTGCGCTCACTCGTGAGATGTCGAATTGAACACGAAGAGGGTATAATTCATATCCACAACCAGGCATGTAATATTCTGTTTATTACATAGACATATACATGTACTAATCAATCCTCATCGGCTATTAGAGTGCTCAATAGTTAGACTAGAGCAATAAATAATAATATAATCCAAGAGTTGGATTATTTGGTCAAAGACATTTAATCGCTGCTCAGAGTTTCATGCTTCGTTGGAAGCAATCATCAGGCGAATGCCAGAAAAACGGTTACAATCGGAGATATATGAAAAATTGAGAACAATACATAATGGGTGTGGCACGTGGCGTGTCTGCCGGGTTGCTACGGCCAATTAAGTGATGGCATTTTTCAACAAAATTTTCTAGAGTGTCTGCAGCAGGATATAAGCTCATTTAGATTGTTTAAAGATGACATTTCAAGTTGGCATTGAATAAAATATTCTCCCACAAACACAAACTACATTTCTTTGTCACATTGGAATAAGATCGAAGTAGTCTGGCTAGTTCCGTTTCGAATCGGCCGGTTCCCCCATTCAAGATGGCCGCCAATAAAACTTCGAGAAAAAATAACGTCATATCACCTCAACCTCTCATTTTACCCCTGCATGAGATGAACCCTAGCCCCACCTTCTCCACAATCCCCAGTGACCTTTGGACCCTAACTTAACCCTAAGTAAACGCGCGTTTATGACCCCCTAACCTTACGTAAACAACCCCTAAGCTAGCCCTAAGCCGTCGCCCCATTGCACGGACGTAACCCTAAGCCTATGTAAGCCTTTGTAACCCTTGTGTGGTTTAATTATTATCCTTGGTGTGTGTGTGCGTGCGCACGCTCTGTCACTTGGCTGACCTTGGCCATTGATCTTGGGTTTTTTTTCTTTCGTGGTGGTGGTGCGCGTGCAGGCTTGCTTCCTGCCTTGAACCCTCAAACCTGGGCGGTGCTAGCCGCTACAATCTTATTGGGGCTGACGCGCCCGCTCGCACCTTGGTGCTGACCAGCCTCAAAGCATGGCGACCGTCATTGGAGAGGATCTCGGAATAAATTGTTTTTTCCCCCTTCTTTTTCCCCGGGCGGGCGCGCGCGCTCTGACACTTGGCTGACTTTGGCCCACGCGCTGACGTTGGTTTTGACCTTGACCTTGGCTTTGCGCACGTGTTTTGGTGGGCGTGGGACCCCCTCTCCCACAAGAAAATACGACACCCAATATCGTTCATGCCTTTTATTATTATCCATTGTTTTCTTTTTTTTACATGGCAATGACGATGGAATCATTAAAAAAAGGGGGGTTGTTTTTCTTAATACTTGCCGAAAAAGGTGATGGGATCTTTGATGCCGTGAAAATGGTTCCCTTCTTTTAAAATGAAAAGGGTTTTGGGCCTCGGTGGGCCTACAAAGAGAAAATGACACGACTGATCGCTTGGCTTGACTTCCACCATCAAGAGTTGGCTGTCGGTCAATGCGTTTTGCGGTCTCAGTAGCTCCAAAAAGCTCCAGGCTTTTTTTAAAAAAGTCTGAAGATGGATAATGCGACCCAAAGGCTTTTCCAGGAATTCTTGGTACTTAATTTTTTTCAGCTCGTCAAGGCTCCCTTGTCTTGGTCTGTGAAACACGTCAAGTGTTTGTAGTCGTCGTAGTGTTTTCTGACCCTGGTGTTGGTGTAAAGATTCCATCGACGCAGTAGCTCCACCATGCTGGGAGCGCGAATCCGTACTAGGGTGGAATGGAGAGGATGGCGCATCGGAGTGGGCTCAACATGTCACGTAGTGTCTTATCGCCCGTCTTTAAAAATCCGATTCTTTTTTCATCCTTTTGTCTAGCCCTCAACCATCTCTTAACCGACATGGTGGCTAAAAAAACGGTACTCTCTCACGTTCTAGGGGTGTGTGTGTTGTTTTTTAAGTTTCATAAGGGGTCACGTCATGCTAGGGGGGTTTCTTAGCCCCCTTGAGTGCGTTGGTATTGTCAAGAGTCTTTTATCTGATGGAACTGAAAAAACCTCAGAAGGAGAGGTAATTTTTAAATTTTGTAAGAAACCGAGAATTAAAGTTACACACAAAAAAAGGTCCACTCTTGTTGATTTTGTTACCCCTCCCTTCCCTAGGGAAAGATTTTTCTCCCGTTCGATGAGATTGAACCATGTGACCCTTTGACGTTTGCTGTCTGGATCTTTCATTTGTTTTTTTTTTCACTACGTGCAGTGACGTTGAAGTGACAGGCTCTGATATTTTTTCCTTTTTGTGGTAAACGTGTGTTAGCGCCAAGGGTTTATTTCATGGGGAAAAAAGGAAGCTCGATTTGACATGGGAAGGTGAGTTTTTTCTTTGGCTCTTGTGAACAGGTTGTGTTCGTTTGTTTATTTGTGTCTGCTCCGTCGAAGCGACGTCGTACGTACTGAAAATTAGTCGGGTTTTGTTGTTGTTGTTGTTGTTGTTGTTATGTTTTTACAGTGGAGAAGAGTTGTGGAGGTCGACCGACTTTGAAGCTTGGATATATAATATAAAAAGAGGCGTTGAATCGGGTGAGTATTTATTTAGTCGTAAGTTGGTAGAATAAGCGCGCGTAAGAAGGAAATTTTTGTTTTGATTTCCATTCAACTTACAAGTAGATTTGGACATTAAACGTGAAGCTGACTTGATCGCCTTTGCTGGTTAGTGAATGGGTTAGTTATAAAATGCCCACCGAAATCTGTTTCTCAGTCATGGTTATTTTTTTTCCGATTTTCTAGAAGTTGTTTTTTTTCGAATTTCGGTGGCTGCTGACGTCAACTCAGGTTTTTTCTCGCTCTTTTTACTGCCACTTCCAAATAAAAAAAAAATTGTTCAGCGCGATTCGCCGTGTCTGGATTTCGAAAACCAAAGTGAATCGCAGGGAAACTATTTCTATAACGAGTCTGTCTTGTTCAAGGTTCACCGTTTTTTTTTCTGGCAGTCTATCATTAACTCAAACCCATTGAAAAACCTACTCTTGATGGCGTCAGCTCGTTTTGTTGTTGTTCTGTAGAGTTGTCGATCGCTTTTGGTTTTTTTTTACTAGTCAAAAAGATAAAGGTTTTTTGGGGGGGTTGGGGAGGGAGTTGAAATGGACTAGTCTTTATCGATCTAAAAGCGCGGGTATTGAAAAAACCCAACGAATGACGCTTTTGAAGAGGTTTTACAAACAAAACCGATACTCGGACGATCTTTAATTAGTGGGTTGTGTTTACAAATTACACAGGATTTTAAATAATTCTTAACTGGAAATAGTGTTAAAAATAACCGAGTTCTTTTTCGCGCACGTCAATCCAGTATTATTTCATGGCCATGACTCGAATCGGAAGGCGTAATTCCGATGGGAGCCAGTCCCAATAGCTCTCCTATGAAATTAGATGAGATGAATATTAAGCTTCAATGTGGCACCATGTGGCGAAGGTGGGGGGAGAGTAGGACTAATGATGATATAATAGAATTGACTTTTACCCCCTCTGGTGGGATTGGAATCAGGTGATGTGCTGACACGTGCTCCTCAAGCCAGGTGTGGCGGATGGCCATGCCTCGAATCTTACAGATGAGTTCTGGTGGCAGTTAATCCCATGACTTGTTTCCAGTCGTCTCTCGGTGACTGCACCTGCTGATGGAAAAAGAAAGGCATGTCAATACAGGGTGTTGGATCCATGCACAGTGCACACCCCCTTTTTGGTCACGTCATCGCTGGCTCGTATAATAAAGGACACCGCTCATCACTGTGAGTCGGAGATGTACGTTTGTGATCTTTGCAACCAGAGTTTTTCTCCTCAAGGGAGTCTGAAGAGGCACCGAGAATCCGTTCATCGGCAATCAGCCGGTTTCTCCTGTCAAGTATGCAGCCAACGCTTTTACAGGAAAGACGTGCTACAGAGACACCTGAAGACGCACCAACCGGCGGTGTTAAAGAGACATCGAGAATCCGTTCATCGCCAATCGGCAGGTTTTTTCTGTCAAGTATGCAGCAAACGCTTTTACAGGAAAGATGTGCTACAGAGACACCTGAAGACGCACCAACAGACGGTGTTACTTGGCGATTCAGTGGCTTGTCCGACCGACTCGACTGTTGACTTTACACCACCACCACCACCACCACCACATTCATCACGACCACGATCACCACCACAACCACATTCACCACCACCACCACCACCACGACATTCATCACGACCACCACCACTACCACCACCACATTCATCACGATCACCACCACTACCACCACCACCACATTGACCACGACATACATCACCGCCACCGCCACCGCCACCACCACCACCTTGTCCTCAGCGATCAGACTCTCAATCCCTGCAATTTGACCCCTGCATGGCCAGTGAGCCGATCCCAAGACAAGTACCATACCCTCCTTACCCTGGTTAGAAGTCAACTCGCAGGGTGGAATGGGTACGAGCAAGACCTATGAACCACGTTTTCGTGTACCAGGCAGCATGCAAATCGTGAGATCCACTTTGAGTGGAAAGACCATGTGGTTGTCCAAACTGATGCAGGATGCAGCCACCTATTTTCGAGGTGACACTGAAGACAGTGCACGTTTTCGACAAGCCTTGTACTGTTACGGCTCTTCTTGGCAACCGATATTCACGTGAATGCAACAAGACATGGGTGTTACCCATGATTGTGGTCACACAAAACCAGTATGCCCTAGGCAAGCACACCGCTGAAATGAATCGCAACTATCTATACACAATCCTTTTTAGAAATCCAGCTGACACACGTTACATTAAAAACGTTGGATGGGTGATGCGAAACGTTTTATGCCTCTGTACGAGCGAGCCACTACTCCGCCCTATGGATATTAGGGAACTTAAGCAAACCACGACGGCAACGGCAACGGGAACGTCACCAAACAAAAGATTTAATGAGCAGAACAATAGCTGTGCACGTGCGTTATAAATCTTTGTACATTTCGTTACCGTTCTCTGCCAAACTACAACGTGAAATGACCAAGTCTTGCGTATTGGGGAGAACGTACGCCACGACGGCAAATATTTTGGATTTCCTTATGTAACTGATCGTTGGCTTTGCACATTTAGTTTGAGCAGGTGTTTAGACAGATTTGCGCTCTGAACGGGTTTAATTACTTACGAAATTCGAGAGCAAAATTTAAATTCACTTTTTACTAGGCGTCGTCCCTGGCGTCGCCGTCGTCGGTGCTTAAGTTCCCTAATTAGTGGTGGACCATCACCCACAAACCCCAGAGGAAATACGCTTTCGTTTTAATGTATTAAAAGATGAACCAGGGTATATTGGAGTTCTACAACCCATCAAACAACACTAAATCATGTAAATAGAGCTGTTTAATAAAACTGTTAAAGCATATTTTTGAATGTATTTGAATTATGACAAACAGCATCAGCAGCTTTCACTCTCCAGGAACCCGTTGTTCTTTAAACAGCCTGTTCAGTAGAAATCGCCCCTCGTGAATGGCCAGTTGTGTGGATTCTAACCAGTCATAGCCCTTTTCCACCATTAATTCGTCTATGGTTGCCACTACTTCTCGATAGATGGGGTCCTTTTTCAAGGCACGTATCCATTTCAGCTCTTCCAACGACACATCTTTCAGGTCTTCTCTGTAAAGAGGGTATGGTACTTGTCTTGGGATCGGCTCACTGGCCATGCAGGGGTCAAATTGCAGGGATTGAGAGTCTGATCGCTGAGGACAAGGTGGTGGTGGTGGCGGTGGCGGTGGCGGTGATGTATGTCGTGGTCAATGTGGTGGTGGTGGTAGTGGTGGTGATCGTGATGAATGTGGTGGTGGTAGTGGTGGTGGTCGTGATGAATGTCGTGGTGGTGGTGGTGGTGGTGAATGTGGTTGTGGTGGTGATCGTGGTCGTGATGAATGTGGTGGTGGTGGTGGTGGTGGTGTAAAGTCAACAGTCGAGTCGGTCGGACAAGCCACTGAATCGCCAAGTAACACCGTCTGTTGGTGCGTCTTCAGGTGTCTCTGTAGCACATCTTTCCTGTAAAAGCGTTTGCTGCATACTTGACAGAAAAAACCTGCCGATTGGCGATGAACGGATTCTCGATGTCTCTTTAACACCGCCGGTTGGTGCGTCTTCAGGTGTCTCTGTAGCACGTCTTTCCTGTAAAAGCGTTGGCTGCATACTTGACAGGAGAAACCGGCTGATTGCCGATGAACGGATTCTCGGTGCCTCTTCAGACTCCCTTGAGGAGAAAAACTCTGGTTGCAAAGATCACAAACGTACATCTCCGACTCACAGTGATGAGCGGTGTCCTTTATTATACGAGCCAGCGATGACGTGACCAAAAAGGGGGTGTGCACTGTGCATGGATCCAACACCCTGTATTGACATGCCTTTCTTTTTCCATCAGCAGGTGCAGTCACCGAGAGACGACTGGAAACAAGTCATGGGATTAACTGCCACCAGAACTCATCTGTAAGATTCGAGGCATGGCCATCCGCCACACCTGGCTTGAGGAGCACGTGTCAGCACATCACCTGATTCCAATCCCACCAGAGGGGGTAAAAGTCAATTCTATTATATCATCATTAGTCCTACTCTCCCCCCACCTTCGCCACATGGTGCCACATTGAAGCTTAATATTCATCTCATCTAATTTCATAGGAGAGCTATTGGGACTGGCTCCCATCGGAATTACGCCTTCCGATTCGAGTCATGGCCATGAAATAATACTGGATTGACGTGCGCGAAAAAGAACTCGGTTATTTTTAACACTATTTCCAGTTAAGAATTATTTAAAATCCTGTGTAATTTGTAAACACAACCCACTAATTAAAGATCGTCCGAGTATCGGTTTTGTTTGTAAAACCTCTTCAAAAGCGTCATTCGTTGGGTTTTTTCAATACCCGCGCTTTTAGATCGATAAAGACTAGTCCATTTCAACTCCCTCCCCAACCCCCCAAAAAACCTTTATCTTTTTGACTAGTAAAAAAAAACCAAAAGCGATCGACAACTCTACAGAACAACAACAAAACGAGCTGACGCCATCAAGAGTAGGTTTTTCAATGGGTTTGAGTTAATGATAGACTGCCAGAAAAAAAAACGGTGAACCTTGAACAAGACAGACTCGTTATAGAAATAGTTTCCCTGCGATTCACTTTGGTTTTCGAAATCCAGACACGGCGAATCGCGCTGAACAATTTTTTTTTTATTTGGAAGTGGCAGTAAAAAGAGCGAGAAAAAACCTGAGTTGACGTCAGCAGCCACCGAAATTCGAAAAAAAAACAACTTCTAGAAAATCGGAAAAAAAATAACCATGACTGAGAAACAGATTTCGGTGGGCATTTTATAACTAACCCATTCACTAACCAGCAAAGGCGATCAAGTCAGCTTCACGTTTAATGTCCAAATCTACTTGTAAGTTGAATGGAAATCAAAACAAAAATTTCCTTCTTACGCGCGCTTATTCTACCAACTTACGACTAAATAAATACTCACCCGATTCAACGCCTCTTTTTATATTATATATCCAAGCTTCAAAGTCGGTCGACCTCCACAACTCTTCTCCACTGTAAAAACATAACAACAACAACAACAACAACAACAAAACCCGACTAATTTTCAGTACGTACGACGTCGCTTCGACGGAGCAGACACAAATAAACAAACGAACACAACCTGTTCACAAGAGCCAAAGAAAAAACTCACCTTCCCATGTCAAATCGAGCTTCCTTTTTTCCCCATGAAATAAACCCTTGGCGCTAACACACGTTTACCACAAAAAGGAAAAAATATCAGAGCCTGTCACTTCAACGTCACTGCACGTAGTGAAAAAAAAAACAAATGAAAGATCCAGACAGCAAACGTCAAAGGGTCACATGGTTCAATCTCATCGAACGGGAGAAAAATCTTTCCCTAGGGAAGGGAGGGGTAACAAAATCAACAAGAGTGGACCTTTTTTTGTGTGTAACTTTAATTCTCGGTTTCTTACAAAATTTAAAAATTACCTCTCCTTCTGAGGTTTTTTCAGTTCCATCAGATAAAAGACTCTTGACAATACCAACGCACTCAAGGGGGCTAAGAAACCCCCCTAGCATGACGTGACCCCTTATGAAACTTAAAAAACAACACACACACCCCTAGAACGTGAGAGAGTACCGTTTTTTTAGCCACCATGTCGGTTAAGAGATGGTTGAGGGCTAGACAAAAGGATGAAAAAAGAATCGGATTTTTAAAGACGGGCGATAAGACACTACGTGACATGTTGAGCCCACTCCGATGCGCCATCCTCTCCATTCCACCCTAGTACGGATTCGCGCTCCCAGCATGGTGGAGCTACTGCGTCGATGGAATCTTTACACCAACACCAGGGTCAGAAAACACTACGACGACTACAAACACTTGACGTGTTTCACAGACCAAGACAAGGGAGCCTTGACGAGCTGAAAAAAATTAAGTACCAAGAATTCCTGGAAAAGCCTTTGGGTCGCATTATCCATCTTCAGACTTTTTTAAAAAAAGCCTGGAGCTTTTTGGAGCTACTGAGACCGCAAAACGCATTGACCGACAGCCAACTCTTGATGGTGGAAGTCAAGCCAAGCGATCAGTCGTGTCATTTTCTCTTTGTAGGCCCACCGAGGCCCAAAACCCTTTTCATTTTAAAAGAAGGGAACCATTTTCACGGCATCAAAGATCCCATCACCTTTTTCGGCAAGTATTAAGAAAAACAACCCCCCTTTTTTTAATGATTCCATCGTCATTGCCATGTAAAAAAAAGAAAACAATGGATAATAATAAAAGGCATGAACGATATTGGGTGTCGTATTTTCTTGTGGGAGAGGGGGTCCCACGCCCACCAAAACACGTGCGCAAAGCCAAGGTCAAGGTCAAAACCAACGTCAGCGCGTGGGCCAAAGTCAGCCAAGTGTCAGAGCGCGCGCGCCCGCCCGGGGAAAAAGAAGGGGGAAAAAACAATTTATTCCGAGATCCTCTCCAATGACGGTCGCCATGCTTTGAGGCTGGTCAGCACCAAGGTGCGAGCGGGCGCGTCAGCCCCAATAAGATTGTAGCGGCTAGCACCGCCCAGGTTTGAGGGTTCAAGGCAGGAAGCAAGCCTGCACGCGCACCACCACCACGAAAGAAAAAAAACCCAAGATCAATGGCCAAGGTCAGCCAAGTGACAGAGCGTGCGCACGCACACACACACCAAGGATAATAATTAAACCACACAAGGGTTACAAAGGCTTACATAGGCTTAGGGTTACGTCCGTGCAATGGGGCGACGGCTTAGGGCTAGCTTAGGGGTTGTTTACGTAAGGTTAGGGGGTCATAAACGCGCGTTTACTTAGGGTTAAGTTAGGGTCCAAAGGTCACTGGGGATTGTGGAGAAGGTGGGGCTAGGGTTCATCTCATGCAGGGGTAAAATGAGAGGTTGAGGTGATATGACGTTATTTTTTCTCGAAGTTTTATTGGCGGCCATCTTGAATGGGGGAACCGGCCGATTCGAAACGGAACTAGCCAGACTACTTCGATCTTATTCCAATGTGACAAAGAAATGTAGTTTGTGTTTGTGGGAGAATATTTTATTCAATGCCAACTTGAAATGTCATCTTTAAACAATCTAAATGAGCTTATATCCTGCTGCAGACACTCTAGAAAATTTTGTTGAAAAATGCCATCACTTAATTGGCCGTAGCAACCCGGCAGACACGCCACGTGCCACACCCATTATGTATTGTTCTCAATTTTTCATATATCTCCGATTGTAACCGTTTTTCTGGCATTCGCCTGATGATTGCTTCCAACGAAGCATGAAACTCTGAGCAGCGATTAAATGTCTTTGACCAAATAATCCAACTCTTGGATTATATTATTATTTATTGCTCTAGTCTAACTATTGAGCACTCTAATAGCCGATGAGGATTGATTAGTACATGTATATGTCTATGTAATAAACAGAATATTACATGCCTGGTTGTGGATATGAATTATACCCTCTTCGTGTTCAATTCGACATCTCACGAGTGAGCGCAGCGAACGAGTGAGATATCGAGTTGAACACGAGAAGATAAAATTCATATCCACACGCGGTCATGTAATATCCTCTCTATATATTTTAATTTGTGTTGTTTTTGAACGAAAGTCAATCTATCTTATACGCTTTGTTTTAATTATTGTTAATTCACTTTTGCTTGTAAATGATTTTGCAAGCTCAGAAAATTATTAGAATCTATCACGGAAATCAAAAATATTCGTCAAATGCACATTCAGGAAAATACAAAAATTCAAATAACGATATCCACCTTTACACTTATGCATATTGCAGCTCTCTGCTGAGATATTTGTCCCAGGGCATTCCTTTCCGTTCCATTTTGGAGCTGGATTAGAACATGCTCGAGCACGTATTCTGTTTCCCTCTCCACACGTCATGCTGCATGGTTGCCATGACGACCACTGACTCCAGCTACTATTCACTGGTATGATTAGAAGAAACAATCCAAGAGATAAAAGTTATGAATTTCCTCACGCTCTTAAATGGTGTATCAAGACAGAAAGGTTGTGAGCAGGAGAAAACAACAGTCTGATCAAGGATCGATGCAAATCTTTAGAACAAACACAAGTGAATGCTTAGACCAAAGAGGAATTAAAATTAGATCAGTTGACGCTGGTCATCACACTTTATACTAGTGAGTAAAATTAAATCGTTAAGCTAAAAATTCAAAAATTTGATAATTTGCCAGATCTATCAACAACATCTTAAAGATGAGTGAATCAGAGCAAAACCGGCCTGAACACGCAAAGTTAGCAAAAGCTAATCAAGTTAGGTAGGTAGGTAGGTGGGTAGGTAGGTAGGTAGGTAGGTAAGTAGGCAGGTATGCTTTATTTAAATAAAAGAAACACGCTAGCCCCAACAACGTTCAGCTGGCTCCCATGGAAGGTGTGTTTGTACAGACATAAAAAGGGACTAAAACTAATAATACATTAATAATATAAGTCTATGTGGCATGACATGACCTAATTACGTTTGGATACATTTATTAAATGAATATATCGATTCCGCTAGTTTTGCTTCATTTTGTCAAACGTTGACAATAATGAATGAAACGCAAGTTTTCTTCACCCACTTACAACTAGTGATATTTGTTTTTACCCTCATGTGCACAAGCCTGGTAATGATTTAATTCCCAGACTCTTAGACTTGTCAGGTATTAAGAAGCGATCAGGTACCAACTAACCTTTAACAAAGCGGTAAACAAAGATGGTCCACCGAGTTCCCACACGATGATTAAACGAACATTGATTGGACGGTCCATTTCTATTGTAAGTCGTGCTACCGTTCATCCCACTCCAGCACTGATAGAAATTCTCAATACCAAAATACCAGAAGCCTTTCTTATACACCTCAGTAGCACACATGTGAATTATGGCTGCGAGTGAATTGGCCAAATCACTGTCGTTGATCATGGCAGGGTGCCTTTGGACTAATCGTGGAAATGCGCGTCGATATCTTCTATCTCTGAAACAACCGACTGGTTCATATGGATGTAATGCCGTTTCATCTGTGTGTAGAAAAGGCCATTTAAGCATTGTGTAGAGAAGTCAAGCTGTAAATAAATAATCTGCAAGCTTGTGGGTCTTCCTGTATACATTTATTCAGTGACAAGTTTTCACGTCTCTAGCTCCCTGTTTATACAGCAGCATTATTTGTCCCTCGTTTACCGCTTGGCCACCATTTTTTTGTAGCGCGAGAAGAGGCGTCCAAGCAAATAAACTCTCATAGCGAGCCATAATTCACATGTGTGCTACTGAGGTGTATAAGAAAGGCTTCTGGTATTTTGGTATTGAGAATTTCTATCAGTGCTGGAGTGGGATGAACGGTAGCACGACTTACAATAGAAATGGACCGTCCAATCAATGTTCGTTTAATCATCGTGTGGGAACTCGGTGGACCATCTTTGTTTACCGCTTTGTTAAAGGTTAGTTGGTACCTGATCGCTTCTTAATACCTGACAAGTCTAAGAGTCTGGGAATTAAATCATTACCAGGCTTGTGCACATGAGGGTAAAAACAAATATCACTAGTTGTAAGTGGGTGAAGAAAACTTGCGTTTCATTCATTATTGTCAACGTTTGACAAAATGAAGCAAAACTAGCGGAATCGATATATTCATTTAATAAATGTATCCAAACGTAATTAGGTCATGTCATGCCACATAGACTTATATTATTAATGTATTATTAGTTTTAGTCCCTTTTTATGTCTGTACAAACACACCTTCCATGGGAGCCAGCTGAACGTTGTTGGGGCTAGCGTGTTTCTTTTATTTAAATAAAGCATACCTGCCTACTTACCTACCTACCTACCTACCTACCCACCTACCTACCTACCTAACTTGATTAGCTTTTGCTAACTTTGCGTGTTCAGGCCGGTTTTGCTCTGATTCACTCATCTTTAAGATGTTGTTGATAGATCTGGCAAATTATCAAATTTTTGAATTTTTAGCTTAACGATTTAATTTTACTCACTAGTATAAAGTGTGATGACCAGCGTCAACTGATCTAATTTTAATTCCTCTTTGGTCTAAGCATTCACTTGTGTTTGTTCTAAAGATTTGCATCGATCCTTGATCAGACTGTTGTTTTCTCCTGCTCACAACCTTTCTGTCTTGATACACCATTTAAGAGCGTGAGGAAATTCATAACTTTTATCTCTTGGATTGTTTCTTCTAATCATACCAGTGAATAGTAGCTGGAGTCAGTGGTCGTCATGGCAACCATGCAGCATGACGTGTGGAGAGGGAAACAGAATACGTGCTCGAGCATGTTCTAATCCAGCTCCAAAATGGAACGGAAAGGAATGCCCTGGGACAAATATCTCAGCAGAGAGCTGCAATATGCATAAGTGTAAAGGTGGATATCGTTATTTGAATTTTTGTATTTTCCTGAATGTGCATTTGACGAATATTTTTGATTTCCGTGATAGATTCTAATAATTTTCTGAGCTTGCAAAATCATTTACAAGCAAAAGTGAATTAACAATAATTAAAACAAAGCGTATAAGATAGATTGACTTTCGTTCAAAAACAACACAAATTAAAATATATAGAGAGGATATTACATGACCGCGTGTGGATATGAATTTTATCTTCTCGTGTTCAACTCGATATCTCACTCGTTCGCTGCGCTCACTCGTGAGATGTCGAATTGAACACGAAGAGGGTATAATTCATATCCACAACCAGGCATGTAATATTCTGTTTATTACATAGACATATACATGTACTAATCAATCCTCATCGGCTATTAGAGTGCTCAATAGTTAGACTAGAGCAATAAATAATAATATAATCCAAGAGTTGGATTATTTGGTCAAAGACATTTAATCGCTGCTCAGAGTTTCATGCTTCGTTGGAAGCAATCATCAGGCGAATGCCAGAAAAACGGTTACAATCGGAGATATATGAAAAATTGAGAACAATACATAATGGGTGTGGCACGTGGCGTGTCTGCCGGGTTGCTACGGCCAATTAAGTGATGGCATTTTTCAACAAAATTTTCTAGAGTGTCTGCAGCAGGATATAAGCTCATTTAGATTGTTTAAAGATGACATTTCAAGTTGGCATTGAATAAAATATTCTCCCACAAACACAAACTACATTTCTTTGTCACATTGGAATAAGATCGAAGTAGTCTGGCTAGTTCCGTTTCGAATCGGCCGGTTCCCCCATTCAAGATGGCCGCCAATAAAACTTCGAGAAAAAATAACGTCATATCACCTCAACCTCTCATTTTACCCCTGCATGAGATGAACCCTAGCCCCACCTTCTCCACAATCCCCAGTGACCTTTGGACCCTAACTTAACCCTAAGTAAACGCGCGTTTATGACCCCCTAACCTTACGTAAACAACCCCTAAGCTAGCCCTAAGCCGTCGCCCCATTGCACGGACGTAACCCTAAGCCTATGTAAGCCTTTGTAACCCTTGTGTGGTTTAATTATTATCCTTGGTGTGTGTGTGCGTGCGCACGCTCTGTCACTTGGCTGACCTTGGCCATTGATCTTGGGTTTTTTTTCTTTCGTGGTGGTGGTGCGCGTGCAGGCTTGCTTCCTGCCTTGAACCCTCAAACCTGGGCGGTGCTAGCCGCTACAATCTTATTGGGGCTGACGCGCCCGCTCGCACCTTGGTGCTGACCAGCCTCAAAGCATGGCGACCGTCATTGGAGAGGATCTCGGAATAAATTGTTTTTTCCCCCTTCTTTTTCCCCGGGCGGGCGCGCGCGCTCTGACACTTGGCTGACTTTGGCCCACGCGCTGACGTTGGTTTTGACCTTGACCTTGGCTTTGCGCACGTGTTTTGGTGGGCGTGGGACCCCCTCTCCCACAAGAAAATACGACACCCAATATCGTTCATGCCTTTTATTATTATCCATTGTTTTCTTTTTTTTACATGGCAATGACGATGGAATCATTAAAAAAAGGGGGGTTGTTTTTCTTAATACTTGCCGAAAAAGGTGATGGATCTTTGATGCCGTGAAAATGGTTCCCTTCTTTTAAAATGAAAAGGGTTTTGGGCCTCGGTGGGCCTACAAAGAGAAAATGACACGACTGATCGCTTGGCTTGACTTCCACCATCAAGAGTTGGCTGTCGGTCAATGCGTTTTGCGGTCTCAGTAGCTCCAAAAAGCTCCAGGCTTTTTTTAAAAAAGTCTGAAGATGGATAATGCGACCCAAAGGCTTTTCCAGGAATTCTTGGTACTTAATTTTTTTCAGCTCGTCAAGGCTCCCTTGTCTTGGTCTGTGAAACACGTCAAGTGTTTGTAGTCGTCGTAGTGTTTTCTGACCCTGGTGTTGGTGTAAAGATTCCATCGACGCAGTAGCTCCACCATGCTGGGAGCGCGAATCCGTACTAGGGTGGAATGGAGAGGATGGCGCATCGGAGTGGGCTCAACATGTCACGTAGTGTCTTATCGCCCGTCTTTAAAAATCCGATTCTTTTTTCATCCTTTTGTCTAGCCCTCAACCATCTCTTAACCGACATGGTGGCTAAAAAAACGGTACTCTCTCACGTTCTAGGGGTGTGTGTGTTGTTTTTTAAGTTTCATAAGGGGTCACGTCATGCTAGGGGGGTTTCTTAGCCCCCTTGAGTGCGTTGGTATTGTCAAGAGTCTTTTATCTGATGGAACTGAAAAAACCTCAGAAGGAGAGGTAATTTTTAAATTTTGTAAGAAACCGAGAATTAAAGTTACACACAAAAAAAGGTCCACTCTTGTTGATTTTGTTACCCCTCCCTTCCCTAGGGAAAGATTTTTCTCCCGTTCGATGAGATTGAACCATGTGACCCTTTGACGTTTGCTGTCTGGATCTTTCATTTGTTTTTTTTTTCACTACGTGCAGTGACGTTGAAGTGACAGGCTCTGATATTTTTTCCTTTTTGTGGTAAACGTGTGTTAGCGCCAAGGGTTTATTTCATGGGGAAAAAAGGAAGCTCGATTTGACATGGGAAGGTGAGTTTTTTCTTTGGCTCTTGTGAACAGGTTGTGTTCGTTTGTTTATTTGTGTCTGCTCCGTCGAAGCGACGTCGTACGTACTGAAAATTAGTCGGGTTTTGTTGTTGTTGTTGTTGTTGTTGTTATGTTTTTACAGTGGAGAAGAGTTGTGGAGGTCGACCGACTTTGAAGCTTGGATATATAATATAAAAAGAGGCGTTGAATCGGGTGAGTATTTATTTAGTCGTAAGTTGGTAGAATAAGCGCGCGTAAGAAGGAAATTTTTGTTTTGATTTCCATTCAACTTACAAGTAGATTTGGACATTAAACGTGAAGCTGACTTGATCGCCTTTGCTGGTTAGTGAATGGGTTAGTTATAAAATGCCCACCGAAATCTGTTTCTCAGTCATGGTTATTTTTTTTCCGATTTTCTAGAAGTTGTTTTTTTTCGAATTTCGGTGGCTGCTGACGTCAACTCAGGTTTTTTCTCGCTCTTTTTACTGCCACTTCCAAATAAAAAAAAAATTGTTCAGCGCGATTCGCCGTGTCTGGATTTCGAAAACCAAAGTGAATCGCAGGGAAACTATTTCTATAACGAGTCTGTCTTGTTCAAGGTTCACCGTTTTTTTTCTGGCAGTCTATCATTAACTCAAACCCATTGAAAAACCTACTCTTGATGGCGTCAGCTCGTTTTGTTGTTGTTCTGTAGAGTTGTCGATCGCTTTTGGTTTTTTTTACTAGTCAAAAAGATAAAGGTTTTTTGGGGGGGTTGGGGAGGGAGTTGAA
Source organism: Platygyra sinensis (assembly GCA_019787425.1). Taxonomy (NCBI): domain Eukaryota; kingdom Metazoa; phylum Cnidaria; class Anthozoa; order Scleractinia; family Merulinidae; genus Platygyra; species Platygyra sinensis. Next base: position 8,952 of record JAHPZR010054589.1, on the reverse strand, counting down.
ATGGACTAGTCTTTATCGATCTAAAAGCGCGGGTATTGAAAAAACCCAACGAATGACGCTTTTGAAGAGGTTTTACAAACAAAACCGATACTCGGACGATCTTTAATTAGTGGGTTGTGTTTACAAATTACACAGGATTTTAAATAATTCTTAACTGGAAATAGTGTTAAAAATAACCGAGTTCTTTTTCGCGCACGTCAATCCAGTATTATTTCATGGCCATGACTCGAATCGGAAGGCGTAATTCCGATGGGAGCCAGTCCCAATAGCTCTCCTATGAAATTAGATGAGATGAATATTAAGCTTCAATGTGGCACCATGTGGCGAAGGTGGGGGGAGAGTAGGACTAATGATGATATAATAGAATTGACTTTTACCCCCTCTGGTGGGATTGGAATCAGGTGATGTGCTGACACGTGCTCCTCAAGCCAGGTGTGGCGGATGGCCATGCCTCGAATCTTACAGATGAGTTCTGGTGGCAGTTAATCCCATGACTTGTTTCCAGTCGTCTCTCGGTGACTGCACCTGCTGATGGAAAAAGAAAGGCATGTCAATACAGGGTGTTGGATCCATGCACAGTGCACACCCCCTTTTTGGTCACGTCATCGCTGGCTCGTATAATAAAGGACACCGCTCATCACTGTGAGTCGGAGATGTACGTTTGTGATCTTTGCAACCAGAGTTTTTCTCCTCAAGGGAGTCTGAAGAGGCACCGAGAATCCGTTCATCGGCAATCAGCCGGTTTCTCCTGTCAAGTATGCAGCCAACGCTTTTACAGGAAAGACGTGCTACAGAGACACCTGAAGACGCACCAACCGGCGGTGTTAAAGAGACATCGAGAATCCGTTCATCGCCAATCGGCAGGTTTTTTCTGTCAAGTATGCAGCAAACGCTTTTACAGGAAAGATGTGCTACAGAGACACCTGAAGACGCACCAACAGACGGTGTTACTTGGCGATTCAGTGGCTTGTCCGACCGACTCGACTGTTGACTTTACACCACCACCACCACCACCACCACATTCATCACGACCACGATCACCACCACAACCACATTCACCACCACCACCACCACCACGACATTCATCACGACCACCACCACTACCACCACCACATTCATCACGATCACCACCACTACCACCACCACCACATTGACCACGACATACATCACCGCCACCGCCACCGCCACCACCACCACCTTGTCCTCAGCGATCAGACTCTCAATCCCTGCAATTTGACCCCTGCATGGCCAGTGAGCCGATCCCAAGACAAGTACCATACCCTCCTTACCCTGGTTAGAAGTCAACTCGCAGGGTGGAATGGGTACGAGCAAGACCTATGAACCACGTTTTCGTGTACCAGGCAGCATGCAAATCGTGAGATCCACTTTGAGTGGAAAGACCATGTGGTTGTCCAAACTGATGCAGGATGCAGCCACCTATTTTCGAGGTGACACTGAAGACAGTGCACGTTTTCGACAAGCCTTGTACTGTTACGGCTCTTCTTGGCAACCGATATTCACGTGAATGCAACAAGACATGGGTGTTACCCATGATTGTGGTCACACAAAACCAGTATGCCCTAGGCAAGCACACCGCTGAAATGAATCGCAACTATCTATACACAATCCTTTTTAGAAATCCAGCTGACACACGTTACATTAAAAACGTTGGATGGGTGATGCGAAACGTTTTATGCCTCTGTACGAGCGAGCCACTACTCCGCCCTATGGATATTAGGGAACTTAAGCAAACCACGACGGCAACGGCAACGGGAACGTCACCAAACAAAAGATTTAATGAGCAGAACAATAGCTGTGCACGTGCGTTATAAATCTTTGTACATTTCGTTACCGTTCTCTGCCAAACTACAACGTGAAATGACCAAGTCTTGCGTATTGGGGAGAACGTACGCCACGACGGCAAATATTTTGGATTTCCTTATGTAACTGATCGTTGGCTTTGCACATTTAGTTTGAGCAGGTGTTTAGACAGATTTGCGCTCTGAACGGGTTTAATTACTTACGAAATTCGAGAGCAAAATTTAAATTCACTTTTTACTAGGCGTCGTCCCTGGCGTCGCCGTCGTCGGTGCTTAAGTTCCCTAATTAGTGGTGGACCATCACCCACAAACCCCAGAGGAAATACGCTTTCGTTTTAATGTATTAAAAGATGAACCAGGGTATATTGGAGTTCTACAACCCATCAAACAACACTAAATCATGTAAATAGAGCTGTTTAATAAAACTGTTAAAGCATATTTTTGAATGTATTTGAATTATGACAAACAGCATCAGCAGCTTTCACTCTCCAGGAACCCGTTGTTCTTTAAACAGCCTGTTCAGTAGAAATCGCCCCTCGTGAATGGCCAGTTGTGTGGATTCTAACCAGTCATAGCCCTTTTCCACCATTAATTCGTCTATGGTTGCCACTACTTCTCGATAGATGGGGTCCTTTTTCAAGGCACGTATCCATTTCAGCTCTTCCAACGACACATCTTTCAGGTCTTCTCTGTAAAGAGGGTATGGTACTTGTCTTGGGATCGGCTCACTGGCCATGCAGGGGTCAAATTGCAGGGATTGAGAGTCTGATCGCTGAGGACAAGGTGGTGGTGGTGGCGGTGGCGGTGGCGGTGATGTATGTCGTGGTCAATGTGGTGGTGGTGGTAGTGGTGGTGATCGTGATGAATGTGGTGGTGGTAGTGGTGGTGGTCGTGATGAATGTCGTGGTGGTGGTGGTGGTGGTGAATGTGGTTGTGGTGGTGATCGTGGTCGTGATGAATGTGGTGGTGGTGGTGGTGGTGGTGTAAAGTCAACAGTCGAGTCGGTCGGACAAGCCACTGAATCGCCAAGTAACACCGTCTGTTGGTGCGTCTTCAGGTGTCTCTGTAGCACATCTTTCCTGTAAAAGCGTTTGCTGCATACTTGACAGAAAAAACCTGCCGATTGGCGATGAACGGATTCTCGATGTCTCTTTAACACCGCCGGTTGGTGCGTCTTCAGGTGTCTCTGTAGCACGTCTTTCCTGTAAAAGCGTTGGCTGCATACTTGACAGGAGAAACCGGCTGATTGCCGATGAACGGATTCTCGGTGCCTCTTCAGACTCCCTTGAGGAGAAAAACTCTGGTTGCAAAGATCACAAACGTACATCTCCGACTCACAGTGATGAGCGGTGTCCTTTATTATACGAGCCAGCGATGACGTGACCAAAAAGGGGGTGTGCACTGTGCATGGATCCAACACCCTGTATTGACATGCCTTTCTTTTTCCATCAGCAGGTGCAGTCACCGAGAGACGACTGGAAACAAGTCATGGGATTAACTGCCACCAGAACTCATCTGTAAGATTCGAGGCATGGCCATCCGCCACACCTGGCTTGAGGAGCACGTGTCAGCACATCACCTGATTCCAATCCCACCAGAGGGGGTAAAAGTCAATTCTATTATATCATCATTAGTCCTACTCTCCCCCCACCTTCGCCACATGGTGCCACATTGAAGCTTAATATTCATCTCATCTAATTTCATAGGAGAGCTATTGGGACTGGCTCCCATCGGAATTACGCCTTCCGATTCGAGTCATGGCCATGAAATAATACTGGATTGACGTGCGCGAAAAAGAACTCGGTTATTTTTAACACTATTTCCAGTTAAGAATTATTTAAAATCCTGTGTAATTTGTAAACACAACCCACTAATTAAAGATCGTCCGAGTATCGGTTTTGTTTGTAAAACCTCTTCAAAAGCGTCATTCGTTGGGTTTTTTCAATACCCGCGCTTTTAGATCGATAAAGACTAGTCCATTTCAACTCCCTCCCCAACCCCCCCAAAAAACCTTTATCTTTTTGACTAGTAAAAAAAAACCAAAAGCGATCGACAACTCTACAGAACAACAACAAAACGAGCTGACGCCATCAAGAGTAGGTTTTTCAATGGGTTTGAGTTAATGATAGACTGCCAGAAAAAAAAACGGTGAACCTTGAACAAGACAGACTCGTTATAGAAATAGTTTCCCTGCGATTCACTTTGGTTTTCGAAATCCAGACACGGCGAATCGCGCTGAACAATTTTTTTTTTATTTGGAAGTGGCAGTAAAAAGAGCGAGAAAAAACCTGAGTTGACGTCAGCAGCCACCGAAATTCGAAAAAAAAACAACTTCTAGAAAATCGGAAAAAAAATAACCATGACTGAGAAACAGATTTCGGTGGGCATTTTATAACTAACCCATTCACTAACCAGCAAAGGCGATCAAGTCAGCTTCACGTTTAATGTCCAAATCTACTTGTAAGTTGAATGGAAATCAAAACAAAAATTTCCTTCTTACGCGCGCTTATTCTACCAACTTACGACTAAATAAATACTCACCCGATTCAACGCCTCTTTTTATATTATATATCCAAGCTTCAAAGTCGGTCGACCTCCACAACTCTTCTCCACTGTAAAAACATAACAACAACAACAACAACAACAACAAAACCCGACTAATTTTCAGTACGTACGACGTCGCTTCGACGGAGCAGACACAAATAAACAAACGAACACAACCTGTTCACAAGAGCCAAAGAAAAAACTCACCTTCCCATGTCAAATCGAGCTTCCTTTTTTCCCCATGAAATAAACCCTTGGCGCTAACACACGTTTACCACAAAAAGGAAAAAATATCAGAGCCTGTCACTTCAACGTCACTGCACGTAGTGAAAAAAAAAACAAATGAAAGATCCAGACAGCAAACGTCAAAGGGTCACATGGTTCAATCTCATCGAACGGGAGAAAAATCTTTCCCTAGGGAAGGGAGGGGTAACAAAATCAACAAGAGTGGACCTTTTTTTGTGTGTAACTTTAATTCTCGGTTTCTTACAAAATTTAAAAATTACCTCTCCTTCTGAGGTTTTTTCAGTTCCATCAGATAAAAGACTCTTGACAATACCAACGCACTCAAGGGGGCTAAGAAACCCCCCTAGCATGACGTGACCCCTTATGAAACTTAAAAAACAACACACACACCCCTAGAACGTGAGAGAGTACCGTTTTTTTAGCCACCATGTCGGTTAAGAGATGGTTGAGGGCTAGACAAAAGGATGAAAAAAGAATCGGATTTTTAAAGACGGGCGATAAGACACTACGTGACATGTTGAGCCCACTCCGATGCGCCATCCTCTCCATTCCACCCTAGTACGGATTCGCGCTCCCAGCATGGTGGAGCTACTGCGTCGATGGAATCTTTACACCAACACCAGGGTCAGAAAACACTACGACGACTACAAACACTTGACGTGTTTCACAGACCAAGACAAGGGAGCCTTGACGAGCTGAAAAAAATTAAGTACCAAGAATTCCTGGAAAAGCCTTTGGGTCGCATTATCCATCTTCAGACTTTTTTAAAAAAAGCCTGGAGCTTTTTGGAGCTACTGAGACCGCAAAACGCATTGACCGACAGCCAACTCTTGATGGTGGAAGTCAAGCCAAGCGATCAGTCGTGTCATTTTCTCTTTGTAGGCCCACCGAGGCCCAAAACCCTTTTCATTTTAAAAGAAGGGAACCATTTTCACGGCATCAAAGATCCCATCACCTTTTTCGGCAAGTATTAAGAAAAACAACCCCCCTTTTTTTAATGATTCCATCGTCATTGCCATGTAAAAAAAAGAAAACAATGGATAATAATAAAAGGCATGAACGATATTGGGTGTCGTATTTTCTTGTGGGAGAGGGGGTCCCACGCCCACCAAAACACGTGCGCAAAGCCAAGGTCAAGGTCAAAACCAACGTCAGCGCGTGGGCCAAAGTCAGCCAAGTGTCAGAGCGCGCGCGCCCGCCCGGGGAAAAAGAAGGGGGAAAAAACAATTTATTCCGAGATCCTCTCCAATGACGGTCGCCATGCTTTGAGGCTGGTCAGCACCAAGGTGCGAGCGGGCGCGTCAGCCCCAATAAGATTGTAGCGGCTAGCACCGCCCAGGTTTGAGGGTTCAAGGCAGGAAGCAAGCCTGCACGCGCACCACCACCACGAAAGAAAAAAAACCCAAGATCAATGGCCAAGGTCAGCCAAGTGACAGAGCGTGCGCACGCACACACACACCAAGGATAATAATTAAACCACACAAGGGTTACAAAGGCTTACATAGGCTTAGGGTTACGTCCGTGCAATGGGGCGACGGCTTAGGGCTAGCTTAGGGGTTGTTTACGTAAGGTTAGGGGGTCATAAACGCGCGTTTACTTAGGGTTAAGTTAGGGTCCAAAGGTCACTGGGGATTGTGGAGAAGGTGGGGCTAGGGTTCATCTCATGCAGGGGTAAAATGAGAGGTTGAGGTGATATGACGTTATTTTTTCTCGAAGTTTTATTGGCGGCCATCTTGAATGGGGGAACCGGCCGATTCGAAACGGAACTAGCCAGACTACTTCGATCTTATTCCAATGTGACAAAGAAATGTAGTTTGTGTTTGTGGGAGAATATTTTATTCAATGCCAACTTGAAATGTCATCTTTAAACAATCTAAATGAGCTTATATCCTGCTGCAGACACTCTAGAAAATTTTGTTGAAAAATGCCATCACTTAATTGGCCGTAGCAACCCGGCAGACACGCCACGTGCCACACCCATTATGTATTGTTCTCAATTTTTCATATATCTCCGATTGTAACCGTTTTTCTGGCATTCGCCTGATGATTGCTTCCAACGAAGCATGAAACTCTGAGCAGCGATTAAATGTCTTTGACCAAATAATCCAACTCTTGGATTATATTATTATTTATTGCTCTAGTCTAACTATTGAGCACTCTAATAGCCGATGAGGATTGATTAGTACATGTATATGTCTATGTAATAAACAGAATATTACATGCCTGGTTGTGGATATGAATTATACCCTCTTCGTGTTCAATTCGACATCTCACGAGTGAGCGCAGCGAACGAGTGAGATATCGAGTTGAACACGAGAAGATAAAATTCATATCCACACGCGGTCATGTAATATCCTCTCTATATATTTTAATTTGTGTTGTTTTTGAACGAAAGTCAATCTATCTTATACGCTTTGTTTTAATTATTGTTAATTCACTTTTGCTTGTAAATGATTTTGCAAGCTCAGAAAATTATTAGAATCTATCACGGAAATCAAAAATATTCGTCAAATGCACATTCAGGAAAATACAAAAATTCAAATAACGATATCCACCTTTACACTTATGCATATTGCAGCTCTCTGCTGAGATATTTGTCCCAGGGCATTCCTTTCCGTTCCATTTTGGAGCTGGATTAGAACATGCTCGAGCACGTATTCTGTTTCCCTCTCCACACGTCATGCTGCATGGTTGCCATGACGACCACTGACTCCAGCTACTATTCACTGGTATGATTAGAAGAAACAATCCAAGAGATAAAAGTTATGAATTTCCTCACGCTCTTAAATGGTGTATCAAGACAGAAAGGTTGTGAGCAGGAGAAAACAACAGTCTGATCAAGGATCGATGCAAATCTTTAGAACAAACACAAGTGAATGCTTAGACCAAAGAGGAATTAAAATTAGATCAGTTGACGCTGGTCATCACACTTTATACTAGTGAGTAAAATTAAATCGTTAAGCTAAAAATTCAAAAATTTGATAATTTGCCAGATCTATCAACAACATCTTAAAGATGAGTGAATCAGAGCAAAACCGGCCTGAACACGCAAAGTTAGCAAAAGCTAATCAAGTTAGGTAGGTAGGTAGGTGGGTAGGTAGGTAGGTAGGTAGGTAAGTAGGCAGGTATGCTTTATTTAAATAAAAGAAACACGCTAGCCCCAACAACGTTCAGCTGGCTCCCATGGAAGGTGTGTTTGTACAGACATAAAAAGGGACTAAAACTAATAATACATTAATAATATAAGTCTATGTGGCATGACATGACCTAATTACGTTTGGATACATTTATTAAATGAATATATCGATTCCGCTAGTTTTGCTTCATTTTGTCAAACGTTGACAATAATGAATGAAACGCAAGTTTTCTTCACCCACTTACAACTAGTGATATTTGTTTTTACCCTCATGTGCACAAGCCTGGTAATGATTTAATTCCCAGACTCTTAGACTTGTCAGGTATTAAGAAGCGATCAGGTACCAACTAACCTTTAACAAAGCGGTAAACAAAGATGGTCCACCGAGTTCCCACACGATGATTAAACGAACATTGATTGGACGGTCCATTTCTATTGTAAGTCGTGCTACCGTTCATCCCACTCCAGCACTGATAGAAATTCTCAATACCAAAATACCAGAAGCCTTTCTTATACACCTCAGTAGCACACATGTGAATTATGGCTGCGAGTGAATTGGCCAAATCACTGTCGTTGATCATGGCAGGGTGCCTTTGGACTAATCGTGGAAATGCGCGTCGATATCTTCTATCTCTGAAACAACCGACTGGTTCATATGGATGTAATGCCGTTTCATCTGTGTGTAGAAAAGGCCATTTAAGCATTGTGTAGAGAAGTCAAGCTGTAAATAAATAATCTGCAAGCTTGTGGGTCTTCCTGTATACATTTATTCAGTGACAAGTTTTCACGTCTCTAGCTCCCTGTTTATACAGCAGCATTATTTGTCCCTCGTTTACCGCTGGCCACCATTTTTTTTGTAGCGCGAGAAGAGGCGTCCAAGCAAATAAACTCTCATAGCGAGCCATATTCACATGTGTGCTACTGAGGTGGTAATAAGAAAGGCTTCTGGTATTTTGGTATTGAGAATTTCTATCAGTGCTGGAGTGGGATGAACGGTAGCACGACTTACAATAGAAATGGACCGTCCAATCAATGTTCGTTTAATCATCGTGTGGGAACTCGGTGGACCATCTTTGTTTACCGCTTTGTTAAAGGTTAGTTGGTACCTGATCGCTTCTTAATACCTGACAAGTCTAGAGTCTGGGAATTAAATCATTACCAGGCTTGTGCACATGAGGGTAAAAACAAATATCACTAGTTGTAAGT
>JAHPZR010054588.1:0-16127 GCA_019787425.1 Platygyra sinensis | reverse complement strand
AATACTGCTACCGTAAATACTCGCTTCTGATTGGTTGGAAGCTGATCAATTTATCCCAAATTGTATCGATAGCTGAACAATTAAATTTTAATTGTATCGGTTGCATTTGATCGGATAAATTCAAGTTTGCCGTTGACGACAAACAAGAAATGCTTTGTATGAAGAAGCAGTAGTAAATAAAAACAAAAACAAAATCGACCAAAACTTAGCTACGCAGATATTTGGAGTGAGCTACCGAGAGGAAAAATCCGAAAGGCTGCATTGAAAATCTCTCGCTCGAGCATCTTGAAGAGGTTCTCGGAGATTTCTACACCGAATTAAAGTAGTTAAAGAAGAAAGACGGCAGCTGCGAGCCAGAGTCGGGATCGGCTTGTCGACTAAACACAACTTGGTACTTAGTGACTCAACATTTTGGTTTAAGAGGAAGGCAAGAAGACTACAACTCGCGCAATGAACGCTTCAAGTCTGCAAAGAATGAAAATGGCCGCGACTATATGTCATGTTTGCCGAGTCAAGCCCTACGAAGATGAGAATATCTAATTCAAGGAAGGATGGTCGTTCCAAGAATGGAGGCGACTAGTAACAAAAATGTCCAGCTGGCGTTTCTGAAGAATTCATGAGCCGCGGACCAAGCAAAGCAATTTAAGTCCATGGTTTGAAAATCTTAAAAACTTACAAACTTCGTTGACGAACACACCGGTCACTTTGAACTAGTCTTCCCATTTCAACTTCACTTGTCTTTGCACAGTTATCCTCAGTTTTCCCGAATGAACTCGTCCTTGTATCTTTAGCTCCATGTCATAGTTTAAATTAAGGCTGTAAACTTTTCTTAAAACGATTTCACGCAAGTTTTGTCAATAAATAAAACGCTTTTGATACCGTCTCGACTGGTTTCGACGTGCATTTTCTTTCCTGTACATGTTGATTATTCATCAAAAAGTCGCTCATGCGTTCAGAGTTTTGACAGCTTCAAAGCCAATGAAATTGAACTTAATGTTACAAACTTGGAACTTGCTCGTCTATGTGGCTCGTTTTCGAAAGAAAAATAATATCGTATGGAGAACTTTGGCGCAAATTGTTGAGAAACTTAAAGACTAAACTAACATATTTTATCACACCGTTGCTTCATTCTAGCATCCCTCAATAGCAAAAAGACGTCAGCCAGAAGCTTGTATTCACGGTTGCCGTATTATTAAAAGGAAATCGGTCTTCTTTCTCGAAACAATTAGGGATTAATTGTACTTGTGAACAGATCGGACTTTTTCTAATTTCCACTCGTGGCTGCGGCAGCCACTCGTGGAAATTACTAAAAAGTCCGATCTGTTCACGCGTACAATTAATCCCTAATTGTTTCTCGAACAGACCGATTTCCTATACTAATTGCAGCGACTCAACATCACACGAAGATGATGTGTTTCTGGATAATTCATCATCTGAGGGCTTTTTCCACCGAATAAAATCGATAAAAAGACAGCTCAGCCGGAGTGCTAACATTATGGGAAATACACTGACTCGAAATGAAGCCCTTATGACGTCACTAGTCCCAGGCCTCGGAAAACGAAATTCTGTTCATGAGGCTCAGAGCCACCTTAAATTTTCGAAAATTTAAGGTGGCTCTGAACCCCATGTACAGAATTTTTTAAAACTTTGCCAAAAGTTGCATCACATCCTGCTTATCAAAATTCTGTAATAAGAAAAAATTTCACCATGCCGTTTTTGAAATATAAGTGCTTAAAGCTGAAATTAAGGGTGTTTTTAGGAGGTCATAGTGTTGCTATGGTAACCTATTGTGTCACGAAAATAATACCAACGTGTTCACCAATGATCGGGCAGTTTTTTGATACCATGATTGTAGCATCAACTGATAAAGAGTGGTAATAATGGCCCATCAAAATCTACGTCTTGGAAAGTGCTGGAAACTGTTTTGAGCCACCTTAAGTCAGACTGGAACGATGTGATTCTAAAGAAACAAAGATATCTGTTTCCTTGCTTGATTTAAATGGCGACATAACTTTGGTCAAATCGGAATTGTCAGGAATAACAATCCCGGCTATTTTCTGTGGATGTTTACGTGAAAAGCACACGCACTTGGAACGCTTGGACGATACTACTGACAGAAACGATATACTGTGCAAGGTAACTAATTCATCAAATTGTATTTCAATTAACCTTGCTATATTACAAAAGAGGTACAATATGGCTTTCTTATAAGCTGTCGACATTTTATAGATTAAATTGAATTTGTCAAATTTTCCGCCACAATTTGAGAAACTTCACTTCTTGTGGAGCGCGTAATATTATCATAAGTTTTTGGAAATACCAACTTTTTGTTTTGACGTACCGTGTCTTAGCTGGTTTCCATGAAAACACCGATAGCAATTATATTTTGGCTTCATAAATAAGACGAAGGTGGACTGTGTAAATAGTTGCATAACTCTCGTCACACGTAACATGTCCTTTTTCAAAAAAAAATATATTGTATCAACGACAACAAAACGAAGAGTGCCGCAGCAGGCATTTGAATCAAGCACTGCCTGGCACAGAAATGGAAAAATAATATGCGTCAAATGTTTTTACCTCTTAGAGTTATTTAGCCTCACACGCAATACTTTGAATTTATGAAAAATTTGCGTGGTCGTGCGGCCCACTTCCCGAAGCATTTACCCTGCTTAATTAATTAAGACCAAAATCTGCGATTTTTCAATTCTATTTATGACCTGTCCCCTAAATTAATGCCCTATCTCAAACCTACCTTAGTGCCCTATTTCATAAAGTTTGAGCTTCCTGGATCTACTGCCTTATCAACTATTGTTTGATTCCTGGTTTATCGATAATGATGAAAAACTAGCTTCTTTTAAAAAGACTGAAAAATACAAAATTCAAGCCTAAAGTGCAAAAACCATGCCCAGCTGGTGACCAAAATGACCAAATTGGATACTCTCTTTCGGACCTAAATGTCTCAAAAAAAACCATACCCTCTCAGGCTGGCCATACCTGTACAAGACAGAGGTAAGTGTCACAATTAAATACATTTCGAAGTGCAGTTATGTGTAGAAAACTTGAATTAATTTATATCTCTTCCTTTTCTACCATAGTTTCAGTACTATATGATCCCGCCTCGACGAAAAACCCCAAGCGCTGGCAACTAGGCGAATCACAAAGCAGCGCATTAGCACAAATCCCCCTCACCCCGGGACTTCTCATGCACAAGATATCAAAACACGAGCCTTTCTGAGACTGGATATCTTTCCGGAAACGAAACACTATTTCTTTCTGAGAAATAGCTTCTTGTTGCTAACTTTGGAGGGATAGCAAAATCATCATCACCTCACTCAATTTGCGCGGCGGACCAGAATTAACTGTAGGCTTTTAGCCAATGAGAAGACAGACGGTGACTACAATGTATAATAATTTCAAATATTTCTCACAAGTTGTCGTGCCCTATATATTTTGGTTTATTATACCAAGCAATGACGAAAAAAGTGAAATACATGAACATTAACATAGAAAAAACTATAAAAAACCGGTGCTTTTGTAACCATTCAGTTGTAAACAATTGAATTAAAGCATGTTTGTTACCCGAGATGTCAATTTATAACTTGAGTGGGAGGGGATAAGAGAAAGACAAAATGGCGAAGAGGAGGGGGGGGGGGGATATTCTACGAAACCATTTCAAATTAATATCGATATCAAAACCAATAAGACGTTATGAAAGGTAATCCTGAAAAAAGAAAGACTTATAAAAAGTGTATAAATTTTATAAGACGCCACGAAATCTGCAGAGTTTGGGACGTTTCCTTGTCACATTACCCTTCCCAACGCCTGAGAGTTTTTTTGCCACCTTACGAGACTGTATTTCGCGAAGCGTGCAACCACTGTCTCCTCAAAGTCTAATCGAATTAATATGCAGTCAGCTCGCCGCCGCCAGAGTCTTCAGGAATACCACAAACCTTAACTTTAGGAAAATCTCCGCTAAAAGTTCCCCTTTTTTTAGCAATTGCCATTAATGCGAAATATTAGAATGCCCCTGAATTCATTAAGAAAAGATAGGTCCAAACATTTTTCTGGAAGCGCCGCTAGATCGGCTTCTTGTTTGCCAGTTTATTCTGACAGTGAAAAACAAAAGTGTCAAGTTACCATTTGAAAATAACAAATAAAACTATCATGTTACATGAATCTGCAACAAAACAAGAAATTTGATTCGCTGTTTATAGTAGATCCAATCTGATTGGTGTGAAATACATACATCTCTCACTCATTAACTCACTAACTCACTCACTCACCCACTCATCCATTGACCGTAGATAACATACCCGACTCGCCGACTAAGAGGTATTTGTTTTTACATAAAAAATAGCTCAAAAATAGCAATATCTCGTTTTGTTTGTTCAAACATTTCATGGGAACAGTTGGTGACGATTCGTCAGCTCTAACTGAATTTACTCCCTTGTAAAACACAGAAGTGTCAAGTTACCATTTCTAAATAAAAATAGTAAACATCTCGGGGAAACAAGTGCTCACGATTCATCACCTCTAATTGAATTTACTCCCTTGTGAAAAACAAGGGTGCCAAATTACCCCTTGTAACTAAAAATAAAAATATCTCTTTACATTTGCATACAAGAACAAAACAATTGTCACTTCCACTTATTTTGTAAACGTTAAAACTGTTGCAAATCTAGATAGTCTCGTCTCCTCTAAAATATGTCCTTTAAACTAGAAGTGACGATTCGTGACCTCTAATTGAATTTACTCGTTGTGAAAAACAAAAGTATCAAGTTACCCTTTGTAACCTGAAATAAAATATCTCTTCCCATTTGTTTACTACTGACTCATGAACTACCTCAAAACACGAAACTCATCTCGTTCATAACTAGCCATCATTATACTGAAGCAAGCCAATGTATATTATGTAACTGACACAATCCCCTCAAAACAAGACTAAAAATCACAAACCGGCAACATACACGTCAGTCTTTATTACTCTATCACTAAAGTCCTTGTTCTTAATAAAATCACAGAATTCCCAAAACTTCATAAACCCCACTTAAGTTATCTTAAACAAGAAATTTTCTTTTTTTCTACTACAATTCGTGCTGGCTATTAATGTGATAAAGCGAAAACCCTGATAACATTGACGAGAAAAGATTAAGTTTCATTTATAACGTATCTTCTCATCCCAGTAGTAAACAAGAACCATTATAAATGTAAAATCGTCACAGAATAATTTCTTTTTGTTCTGTTGAAGAAATTAATCGTAGTCTCTTCGCTTTTCTCGTTGAAGCTTATCACTGAAACTGATCAATGGATGCTGAAATTAACGACTCGCCCTCGACTCTGGAGCAATATTTAGGTTTCACTACAACACGAAAACGATTGGAACCTGGTCACAACCTCTTCACATTCTCACTAGTGCATTCCGCCCCGAAGTTGACATAACAATTGTTCCTATCATAGAAACCACATCAACATTAGTAGAATAGCAGCTGACACTCATTTAATTCAAAATCTAATATAATGGGACTGAAAAGCTCACCCTTCATCGCATGCTCGCAGTTATATCCCAAACACTATGTTTCTTTGACTGATTATCCAGTTGCTAATGACTATCAAACCCGCCCACAAAATCCTCAGCCTAACCCACAGAAAATGTCGAGGTAAACCCAATATATGAATAGTTCCTCCTTTTTTACAGAAGAATAAATATGGCCGTTCTCAACTGTATCAGGGTCAAATCTTCTCACATACCATTTGCCTTTACAACAGGAAATTTGATTGGTGTTTAATAGTAGATCCAATCTGATTGGTGTGACATACATACATTTCTGGTCCATGATCCACTCGTCCATAACATACTCGACGCGCCGACTAAGAGGTATTTTTTTACTAATAATATACATGAAAAAATTACTCGATTCTGATTGGCTGAGAGCAGTGCAGTTCAAGTGTAACACCAGTGCAAAAAGTGTAACACCGGTGCAAAAAGTGTAACACCAGTGCAAATTACACGTTGTAATTCTAGATTATGATTGACTGAAATACAAAAGGAAATTTTCTAAGACAATGATATCACGTAAAATTATGATGAAAATTTTGTGCAGAAGCTTCGAATGACCAAAAATGGCTTCAAGAAAGATCTTCCGGCACTTGCTCTGTTGGGAATTGTATTCAGCGAGTTGTAGGCTCAGACTCCAAATTTACGAACTATTTAATGAACTTACCGCGTAATTACGGAACGTACAATAAACGGCGAATCATAATGCCTGAAAGCGGTGAAGAAACTAGACTCAAATGTCCAAAAACAGCAGCAAGGCTGACCTAAAATCTCAAACCCGGCAAGAGAACACAACAAAGATGAAAATTTGATAAATTACGACAGCGAAGTTCAAATGTACGCGCGACCACATTCTGGGCCATGATTGGCTAATTATAATCACCTGAGGTTAAGCGCGCGAACTCAGTGCGCGCGGACAAAACTGAGAGGTGAGTTCAGAGTTCTCAAAGTTCTAAACATCGATCCTCGACGCAAATTTTTTCATGTTTATATTATTAATAAGTAATCATACGGTTCTCTCGTTCAATTTGGAATTAATTTGCACTTGTGAGTTTTTCAAAAAGCCGAAATTGCACTCGCCGAAGCGGCTCGTGCAATTTCAACTTTTTGAAAAACTCACTCGTGCAAATTAATTCCAAATTGAACTCGAAACCGTATGATTACCTATACAAAAAAATAACTCAAAAATTGTTTACTTTGAACGTCTTACTACTCTGGCAATGCGTGACAAAATCCCGCCAATTGACCATTACGTGACATAGAAATGAAGTCGACATCAAACGCCATATTTACATTTCGACGAGAACAGAACATAAGCTTTTCTCTTTACAAGCAAGGGACTGACGCTAGAAGGCTTCACTACTTTTATGGATTGCTGTTTTAGAACAAGGGACAGAAATGTGCTGGATTTTCTCGGATTCATTGGTTGAATGTCAACGAGAAAATGATGTACTTCCCCGAAAACCACGCGCCGCAATGATTATCGTGCGTGTAGGATTCTGTATATGCCAATACTTAACGTTTGAATGTAATGTCTCACAGGAGGTAAGCTTAAACATGACTTTTCTGCCATAGTTTAAGTCCAAATACCGAGGAAATCAAATACAAGAAGACATTTTCAGGTTCCTTTTGATTATCGAATCCCAGACACATGCCCACTGTTTTCGTTTCTAGCAGGTTAGTGTTGTGATTATCACGATTTTGAGAGCGTTAGTATTCAGCGCTGATGTAAAGCCCGAAAATAATTTTTATACCAGGTTTTACACTGACATTTCGTCTTTCGAAGCGTCAAAATCTTAGGTGTTTTTGGTGTTTTACCGGGTAGCGAATTTGCCGATTAAAAAAGTGTGCATAATTAAGAATTTTTAGGAAGTGAATTTTAGTGATTTTAAGCGGCTCGTCGTGACCTTGAAAATTAACCCACAGAAGTATAATTGGCCTCAAAAGACTTGTAAACTCCTCAAAAATAAATTTCCAGGCTCAAACTGGAGTGTTATTTTGATGGGGTTTAAACAGAGCGAAGTTTATGATAAGGTATTAGTCAGTGAATTTTGCGTGTTTTTGACCAGACGCGGGACCGCAACGGATTTTTGATTTTTTAGCGGGTTTAAAAAAATATTTCAAGAAAAAAATTACACCACGTTTCTAGGCTTACCATAGGCTATCTCTGGGAAGAATATGAAAAATTTTGATTTTTCATCATGTGTCACATATTTTCGATATGGCTCGGTCCTAGTGGACATTCTCTCTTAATATCGTCCTTTAAGTCTTCTCTCGAATTTAATTATCCATTTACATCTAAACTTGCTTCAAAAAACTTCGGAAATACGGTAAAAACGTCAAATTTCGTGGACGACCGACAGCCACTGAGCTGCACTGCATTTAAACTAGAGGCGCCACGCACCTCTCGTAAGGTTTAACAGGATTGGCTGAGAAAACAATAGAATAAACAACAGAAACAATGGCCCTTTTCCTGAAAACAATAGAGGTGGATGAGTCCGGGAGCAAATAAAATTAGAGGTTCCGAAGAGGTGCGTGGCTACTGTTAAACTATAGAGTGTCTCTGTCGAGGAACTATCGGCTGATAGTTGCCCCGCGGAAGTTAGATGTTCATAAAACAAATATTTGCATGAGAAACAAACCTTCCCGGGCAAATATGCTAGTTTTATCAGACTAATAGTTCCCACACATAAACACTCGATTGTCTTTATTGCTCACCACTAAATTTTTTGAGCGCGCTAATTCAAAAATTATTTGGATTATTGTAAACTTTTTGAGATGAAAGCCGCGTGAGCCAGCCAGGGTTTTATTTCCGTTACTTCCAGTCGCAGCTACCGAAAAAAAATCTCATAACAACGATTGTAGCTTTCCTAGGAGAGTTCCGCACGAACTTACGCATACAGATTTTTTAAAAAATTCTGTAGGAAGGAAAAAATTATAACCCCAATAGTTTTTTCTTTAATCGTTTCTATAACAAAATTCTCGATCGTGATTGGTTCTCCGCGCGCCTATTTTCACGTAATCTGCGCTCGATAATTTGGGTTTCTAATTACAGGTTTCGTTGCAATTGGATACCGACGTGTTCACACGTCAATTACGTGTGCTTTAAAGGCCCATTAACCGATTCATGCGCGCACTCGCACGCGTTGCTAAGGAGATGAAATTTCACTTGCAAAGCCTGAGCGCGTAAATTTTTAGCAACTCAACAATTAACAAATTCGGTTACATTTTAGAAGTTTTTTCTTTGTGTTTCACAAAATTCAAAGTAAAAAAGTATAAGCAAAAACAAACTAAGAGTAACAAAAAAGGGAAAAAAGCCAAAATGAAATGAGGGTCTCCCAGGGGTTTTGGGGAACAAGGGAACAAAGGGAAAATATCGTAGGGAACAAGGGAACATGACCCCTGTTTTAGAGAACGCGGGAACATAAACTAGTAAAATGTAAACATTTTTATCTAAAAACTACATAAAAGACGTTCCTTCCCCTTATCTCTTTTTAAGGCAACTTGAACAGCACTGCTTTAAAAAGACGTCAAACAGGGTTCTTCTAATTCATTGTGTGAATATTTCAGCTGGGAGTCTGGGTAAAAAAAAAGTAAAGGTCAGCGGTTGGTCAGCGGGCAATCTCACCTTGAAAGCGGAGTAGGCCCAGGAGGGAGAGGTTTGGCTGATTCACTGCCATTATGACGTCACGGCGAAAGAAGCGCGCAAATGCACAAAATTTTCGAAAATGGCGCCGTCGCCTCTCGCTGAAACAGCGTTTTGAGACGGATTTCTCCAATCATTCAAGCTTCAAATGGCACTGTATTTGGATCTCATGAAGTAACTATCACTGTTCTTTCTTGAGAGGTAAGTAGATTTTAATTATAACCGAAAAATCTTGCATTAAGTGTATTTAAAGTATTACAGTCATCGCTCTCAAGTGGACATGTGTAGTGCAAAATTTTGACTATTCGTCTTGTAAAATTGCCTTTTTTACGAGATCGGTAACCCAAAGAAACGTGTAACCTCGTCACAAAATAGCTTACATGTTCAGGAAAACATTGTAATTGGAGATGATTTTGAAGAATCAGCCGTAAAAATGATCAGTCCATTTGAGTATAAAATATCTGTGACCTCGCGATCGTCACATATTCACATATTCTACAACAGAAGTAGCAGACAGAAATAATATCCACAAAGATGGAAATGAGATCTTTCACAAACAAGAGCTTAAGCTTAATTATTTAATTAAGACTTAAGCCTGCCTACTGCAAAACGGTGGTCAAAATGCAAAAATGTAGACAGAAGAGGCAGACTGTAGACTTTTTAAGAATTGAATATATATGGTATTCCCATTTCCCTAATAGAGAGTTAAGAGTGACTTTCTATAAATACTACGGATAGGTGTGCAAAATGCAAAAATCGAATTTCCTCAAACTTTTTCACAAGAAAGCCCTCTAGAAACTATTTAAGAAAATACAACTTTCAGTTCGTTTGGATTTATATTTTTCAAGAAAAGCTATTTTTTAATTTTCACCCTCGGAGAAGCCCTCGAACCCATTGAAAAATGTTCTTCGTATTTGCAACTCGTGTGAGAAAACTAAAACAAATATCGAAACTATTTCGACATCACACAATTCAATGACCCTTCTTTTACATAGTACCGTTATTAGAATTCGAAAAGATTCAAACCTGAATTTTTAAAAACAATTCAAATTTACCCTCCTAAACACCATCATCAGAAAGCTCGATTTTGGCAAATTTCAACAGCAAAATTCCCTACCTGGTACATGGATTCCGCTGTAAAGATGGTATTCTATAGAAAGAGTAAGGTTTCCTCTATCATTCTGTGAAATAAAATTTTGGGGCAACTCAAACTGCGAATTTAGACGACCAATTATATTTACGGTACTTGCTTAAAGTTTATGACCTTTGAACTTACAGTTGTCTTAATAAATACAAGAGGTAACCTAAACAACAGTTGGAATTTTAGTATGAATGCGACCCTTTCCGATCCCCCATTTAAATGATTTATAGTTATTTTTTAT
Source organism: Platygyra sinensis (assembly GCA_019787425.1). Lineage (NCBI taxonomy): Eukaryota > Metazoa > Cnidaria > Anthozoa > Scleractinia > Merulinidae > Platygyra > Platygyra sinensis. Next base: position 5,545 of record JAHPZR010054588.1, on the reverse strand, counting down.
CTTCTGTGGGCAATTGTATCGAAAGGAATATTTTTTTACGCTTCTAACTTGTTTATGAGTACATGCGTATTTGATTACTGAAGCGGAAATTTGTGAATATTAAATTTGTTCCATCTATAAAGTTCTATTTCGTGTGCTGCAAGGCGTTAAGTGTTCTCATTAAACCAAATGGTATTGCCAAGTAGAAGGTCTTCCTCTCAGATTTTAAAACAACATATAACTTTTGACTTACCATCCACAGCATGGCTAGCCTGCGAACAGGCTCCCAGCGAGGTCGGAAAAAAAATTCGGCGAGCGAGTGGGAGTCGTAGCGTCGTGACTCCGCGAGCGAAGCGAGTGGGACGCGGGGGAGCCTGTAGACATTGTTTTCAATGTACCGTTCCGCCCCTTGGTGATTAGCCTGTTACATATCTGTCAAGGAGGTAATTAAACCTGTCAAAATTGATGGGTTTCCCCGCGCTGATGAATCGGCTTTTTATAACAATCTACCGTAATTGATGGTAAATAAAGTAGACAGGCCAAACACGACTCCTACGAGAAAATAAGAAAACTAGAGCCGTTAGATCGTAAGAGGTCTACAATCAGAACTAAGCCGAACAATGGCATATACAACACGCAACACAGTCGACCAGACTTGCGCGTAATGAGTTAAATTTAAATCCTGTGGCACTAGAACAATCAAAGGAGAAATAAACCTATACATCTAGCTCCACGAACATAAGCTCGATCAGATAGCTGCAAGAAACATTAGAATTTCTCTAGACAAGCCTATAGCTTTCTCGAAATAAAGCTACGAAGGAAAACGTAGGAGGGAAAATATGACACCCGTGATAAGAATCTACCTTCTGTACTTGCAAACAGTTCTAATCATAGGATAATTTGGTTTTATCAACTGAGTTGATAATGTGAATTAGCCACCGTAAAGAGATTCGAAAGCTGACGTTTCGAGCGCTAGCCCTTCGTCGGAGCGAATCATAGCCGAGCCCGGCGTCACAATATAGAATGCGAGTAAGCAACATGTTCACGGTAAATGTTATATTTTGTCCCTTAAAAGCAAATACTTGGAGACTTAAAAACAAATCTTGCAACAGAAATGAGCCAAAACAATACTCTAACACATGGCAAATTATAGAGGTGTCAAACTCAACGAAGCAACACGCAGATAACAGCGGAAATCATGCAAACCTACGACTTCTTAAAATTTGCCGCACAGCACGATCTAACGGTTCTAGTTTTCTCCTTATAACACAATACGAAATGCCTTTCATGAACAAGAGTGAAGCGACAAAAAGGTCGAAAGACCGAAAAATAAACGGCAAATCTACAAATGGCACGAACCGTAGGAGTCGTGTTTGGCCTGTCTATTTTATTTACCATTGTTTACCATCATAGACGCGGCGGCAATTGAAAAATTAGGCTCTTCCCGAAACCAGTCTGTAGAATTCCGAAAACATCGCGCTTCTACGCCACAGTTTCCAGGCATAGCTTCTACTCACGTTTCAAACAAGAGATATGACGAAAATGTTGCAAAGAATTGCTCAAAGCTGCTTCAAATTTGTCGTCAGTGAACTGTGCAGTGCACACGGAAGCCGTTGTTGACGGTCTCGGCAAGAATTATGCTAATTTACAAGCAGTTGTCAAGATCTGTCAATTATTTATCTCAGAGCTGTCAACAGTCATCGATTCAACCAATCAGATCTTGATACCAGGAGCTGGTATCATGGAACGGCGGCATCAATGGAATGTCTACAGGCTCCCCTGCGCACTCCCTCCTCACCAGACCGCTCTAGGCTCGTCCCGCTCGCCCTAGACTACACTGGCTATCTCGCCCTAAACCCAACCGAACCGGGAGCCTGTTCGCAGGCTACAGCATGGCTTGATTTACTCAGCTGCGTTACACCGGGTGTGATAGCGGTGAGATTGCGTGACGATAATTGGCAAGTCAGAGTCGCTTTTTCGCGGATCGAATTCAACAAAAACATGTATAAATAATATCTTTCTTTGAGACTACTTGAGAAAGACTCTTGTGAAATAAGTCTAAAATTTTTGAAACTTTAATTGCTGTGAAATAAAAAACCTGAATCTACTATTTTTATGCTGCGGTCGTGTGATCCTCGAGTGACAATAACAACTAAAAAATGGCCACCTGCAGTTATTCTCAAATCGTTGGTGGTACGTGCTATCCGAGTATTACGAATCCCGCACATGTTCAATGTGTTTTAATTTAAAAAATGTGACAAAGACATCTGAGGTCATTTGAAGGCTACTGGTGTGTGCGATTCTTCTCTGAATGAAGCATAGCTACTGTTGGCTAGAGCAGATCAAAAATATTGAAAATATTGCGGAAGATTATCGAGAAAATACTGAATGCTACTATAACAGATAATCACCATGAGGCCCAAGAAGGCGTGATTTCATGATATGCGAAATCAAAATCTAATGGCACTCTTTCAATGTAGCTGACTGTGCCAAAGGGTGAGTCTCTTGAGTAAAATTGTGGCCCGGCTATTTACAAGTTTCCAAATGATTCCATTGAGCTAACCACATGGAGAAGTGGGACTATGGGACTAGAAATTAAAGATGGGGCGGGGGTGGGGGGAGGGGATATTTGTCGGCTTGCCTCACTACAAGAGGTAAGTCAAGCGAAACTTTTAAGGTAGTAACATATAAATGAATAAATTAATAATAATAATAATAATAATAGATAATAATAATAATAAAATAATATTAATAATAAAAATGATAATGATAATGACAATAATAATGAATAATAATAATAATAATGAATGAAAAAATAATAATAATTTGTAGACTCCACTTGTTATTATGAAAATCCGCGAATCTGATGACTTATCGCATTGTTGTCCTCTTGCTGGTTAAATAAGGTATAAAGGCAGTTATTAGCATTGACTTCCATTCAATGCCAAAAACACGGATGGCTCATCTGCTTTCTTTTGTCCGGCGCCGAAACATTCTTACTTATCATTTAAATTGCATAATTAAGAAAGCGGAGTCCTATAATACTGTGTGACATTTTCTGTGATGCCTTTCTCAATGATATCCAAGGGCTTACATCCCCGGGGTTACATTGCTGTCGCATGGTTTTTCGAAACCCTCACCGTTACCCTCACTACAATAAACTAGTGTGGGAGGCCAGTGCTCTGCCTTTTGTCAAAGTTGGTCACATCAGTGTCACACAACAACTGAGGTTCTTCCACAAGGGTGGGCTCTTAGATGCAAGGGTGGGCTCTTAGAAGCATTGTGAACACTTTGATATTAACGTGGGAAACATAAAAGGACGACGGAAAGCTCCCTACTTGTCCTTACTTGCAGAGATTCTCGAGTCATGCGATTGTCACCATAGTCCCTGCTTATGACTGGCCGCCATTACTGTTGTGACTTATTGACCCAAGAGTACCATTTATCTGTAAATTTAAGGAGAAGTTCAAAGATATTATCTTAAGACAGTTTTAGCCTCCCTAAGAACTCGTCAGAAGCCTCGTTTTTAAGTTTTCGTTTGTCTGAGATGGTAAAAAGTGACCGTGATAACTTTGTATCAAGCTTATACCATTTTGCTTTAAGACAGTTGACCTGATCGTTAAAGCCCTGGCCAAACGATCGCATGTGTGTTGTGTGCGATGTGTTTCGACATGTTGGGTGTTGTTGGCTCAAATTTGAAAATACTAAAAGTTTTCATGCAACATTTGTGGATGTTGCATGATGTTGTAGTTGTTTGGCCAGGTTTGTGCAACAATGTTGCACCTGGGCATGCGCACTAGTTCAATTTTCAACTCGCAACTTGTCGGAACACGTTGCAACAGGGTGGCCAAACGCGCGCAACATGTTGCGCCCAACAATGTTGTGATATGTTGCGTTTGAATGTAGCGATCGTTTGGCCAGAGCTTAACAGTGCAACATCATTTACCGTTGCGAAAAAAATCTTTTCAATTTTGCGGCAGCCGTTTTTGACTCGCTGTCTTATATAGTGATATTTACAGTCGTTCAAGAGAATCCTGGCAACAATAAGGACTTCGAAGATTTACATGTGCTACATGGTGGCCAGGTGGTATTTTTTGGAAAGCAATCCTTTAGTCCAGTCCTCCTTAACGGCATCGAGCAACTTCATTCCCAGGGCTTTTCCCTTTGAAATTGGCAGAGGCGGGAAAGGGAAAAGTCCTGGGAACGAGGTTGGGCATCGAGATGTTGTGCAATCATGTCCTTTATAGGCAATTTTGGCCTGTGAAAAAGTTCAGTAGTTATGGTTAAATCTCCGGTACGTTAATCTTTCGGATCAATATCAGTATCTGCGCAACTGCGCACCTACCCCTCCCCTAACCCAACAGTAACAGTAACTTATAACTTATTATAACATAACACTCGAGGATCACTGAACCGCGATATAAAAATAGTGTAGGTCCAGGTTCTTCACTTCACCGTAATAAGAGTTTCAAAATTTTGTAGACTTATTTCACGAGAGTCTTGTAGTCTCAAAGTATTATGATGTCAAAAGATACAATAAATATATTTTGATGAATTCGATTCGATCCGATTCGTGACTCTGACTTGTCAATTATCGTCACGCCATCTCATTGCTATCACACCCGGTATAATGCTGTTGAGTAAATCAAGCCATGCATGTGGATGGTAAGCCAAAAACTATATGTTGTTTTAAAATCTGAGAGGAAGACCTTCTACTTGGCAATACCATTTTGCTTTAATGAGAACACTTAACGCCTTTCAGCACACGAAATAGAACTTTATAGATGGAACAAATTTAATATTCACAAATTTCCGCTTCAGTAATCAAATACGCATATACTCATAAACAAGTTAGAAACGTAAAAAAATATATCTTTCGATACAATTGCCCACAGAAGATAAAAAATAACTATAAATCATTTAAATGGGGAAAAGGGTCGCATTCATACTAAAATCCCAACTGTTGTTTAGGTTATCTCTTGTATTTATTAAGACAACTGTAAGTTCAAAGGTCATAAACTTTAAGTACCGTAAATATCTTCGGTCGTCTAAATTCGCAGTTTGAGTTGCCCCAAAATTTTATTTCACAGAACGATAGAGGAAACCTTACTCTTTCTATAGAATACCATCTTTACAGCGGAATCCATGTACCAGGTAGGGAATTTTGCTGTTGAAATTTGCCAAATCGAGCTTTCTGATGATGGTGTTTAGGACGGTAAATTTGAATTTTTTAAAAAAAATTCAGGTTTGAATCTTTTCGAATTCTAATAACGGTACTATGTAAAAGAAGGGTCATTGAATTGTGTGATGTCGAAATAGTTTCGATATTTGTTTTAGTTTTCTCACACGAGTCGCAAATACGAAGAACATTTTTCAATGGGTTCGAGGGCTTCTCCGAGGGTGAAAATTAAAAAATAGCTTTTCTTGAAAAATATAAATCCAAACGAACTGAAAGTTGTATTTTCTTAAATAGTTTCTAGAGGGCTTTCTTGTGAAAAAGTTTGAGGAAATTCGATTTTTGCATTTTGCACACCTATCCGTAGTATTTATAGAAAGCCACTCTTAA
>JAHPZR010054587.1:0-19154 GCA_019787425.1 Platygyra sinensis | reverse complement strand
TGAAAAACATCACTCGTGCCCATATATCACGAAATGCACTCGCGTTCATACGATTTCCTATACTTATTTCATGTAACACCACAACACCGCAACATCTAACACATACCGTAATGATCCATAATGGGTTGACTTAGCTCTCCCTTTCTAATAAGCGCCTACCCCCTCCCCCACGGACAGTTTCTTTCGATAAGCGCCCCTATTCCAATATGCACCCCACCCCTCCCCCATCGCAAAAGTAACATTCAAGACATTGACGTAGAATCGACTGACCAGACGAATGTCTGTTTTAACATTATGACTATCAGAGACCCGATTATTACAGTTGTTGAGGAAAGTACCTGTTGTTTTAAGTCATAGTGCTAAACCGCATAGTGTTGTACCCCATTCAGACGTATGTGGTCAATAATATACAAGCGTTCCGTCCTTAATAAGTTACCAAAAGTAAATCGAATTATAACAGTCCAATGTGTAGGCGTTTTCCATAGGCGAGCGTTAGATAAAGGTTTTCGCGTACCTCATAGCCATCTCGGAGACCTCTGCTCCTCGCTTGTCACTCGTCATCAAGCCTCACTCTTACTCCCCAAGACGCGTTTTTTCCATCCCAAGCCTCCTCTGTTTTCTGAATCCTGAATGGAACTCACTTACTAACAAATGCACTTGATCGATAAAACACTCCTTTGTAACAGGCTATATTGCAGTTTGATTAGCTCATTGTCGGTAGTTTGTCATTTGAATTTTTCGACCGGGTGGGGTAAGGAAGATGGAAGAGAGGGGAAGGGGAGAAAAGGGAGCCAACCTGTTGTAATATGGTAAGCAACCTCGTTTTCATGCCTTTTCCCTCTGAAATTGGCTCTGGGAACGATGTTATATTGTACGTTTTGTACGTCAAATACAATAATTTCCACATTTGTTCTTCTTTTTTTAGCAATATACACTTCAACTTACCATGTCCCTAACGGCCGTGGATCTCAAGAGGAAAGGGCTCATTTACGCTCCCCACGCTCACCAACTGTCTCTAACGGACATGTTAATAACGGTCTTGACAGTGAGGAACCATTTTACAGCACCGTGGATGAATTATGTTCAGAATGCAGTGGTAAATCAGGAGAATATGTTGATCCTGCTTCGTCAGAAAGGTCCCGCGACTTTGGCCCTTTCAGTGTGGAACAACGTGTGTATAACATGATGGAGGTCCTAAATACTAACACCTCAGAGTGCCCTAATGATTATGGTTCCAATAAAGGAACAAAGATCATGTTCCTTTGAGCGTGGAACAACGTGTGTCTAACACGATTGAGTCCCAAAATACGGACACTTCAGACATGTCAGAGAGCTCTTATGAATATGTCGATCCTGCATCGTCAGAAAGGTCTCGTGATATTGGCCCTTTAAGTGTGGAACAACGTGTTTACAACATGATTGAGGCCCTAAATACTGACACCTCAGAGAGTCCTTATGAATATGTCGATCCTACTTTGTCAGAAAGGTCTCATGATATTGGCCCTTTAAGTGTGGAACAATGTGTTTATAACATGATTGAGGACCTGAATACTAACACCTCAGACAGCCCTTATGATTATGCTTCCCGTGAAGGAAAACAGAATCATGTTCCTTTGAGCGTGGAACAACATGTGTATAACCTGATTGAGGTCTTTGACACAGTAACCGAGGATGAACCCAACAGCTCTGATCCTAGTCATAAAGAAGTGGAGGAGCCCTTACCTAAGAGCGCAAAAGACACTGAAAAGATTTGCTTTGAAAAAGATTCTGTGTATAATGTCTTGGAGGGGCCTGATCCAGAAAGGACAGAGGATCAAAGCAGTGGCACTTTGTACAATACCAAGCAACAGGATAACAACAGTAACACATTGTTGTACGCAGTTGCTTAATTAAGAAGAGAAAAAAATGAGTACCCCGCGTAGAAGACGTATCATATCCATTTTCCAGGCGGAAAGATAGAGCAAGCGAGCAAGCAAACGAGCGCGCCTGGCTCGAGCAACAAATGGGGAGATGTGGGGAGGGGTGAGTAAACAAGGAGGAGAAGAGAGAGGGCGAAGGAAGAAAAGAAATATCTTTTAGCCCACCCCTGCCTCCTGCTCATTATTTTTTCGCACTCGCTCGCGGCGTGCTTTTATAAATGAACGCCTGCTACGCAGGCTTTAAAAGGAGACGGGGGTTTCCTTATTCTCATAACCCAGATATGAACTCTCCTTACTTATGTCATGCATTTCTTTCTATGCAAGGAATGAGATTTTGGTAGTACATGAGCATAACAGTCAAAACTTACCAGCTTGTCATAAAATTAACCAATAACAATAACAACTTGAAACTGTGAAGAACTCTAAAGAAACACAACGAAACTAAAAACAGAGGCAAAATTGGAAAAGATATTTTAGGGTGTTTAATTTATTTAACTTTTGTTGCTTTTTTTTGGTCTTATAAAATGTAACGAGCAAGAGAAAAAAACAAACAAACCAACCAACCATAAAAACAGAAGGAACGAACAGATTTGTAAAGTAGTTCAGAAGTATGGTAGATACCGTTGTCCTGGTCATTGAATCGTATTTGCACTGTGGCTTATTTAGTTCAGTTATGAACTGAATAAGTTAATCGACAAGAAGTAGATGTGGGTAACACTGAGACAGTACACAGAAGGAAAACATTGGAAATAGATAGTGGATAGCTAATACATAAATTAATACAGAGATTGTAGGCAATTGCTTGTTACGAAATTAATGAGATACTACGCGTGTGCTTATTGGACGATAGGTATTTACGTAAACTCAGCTGCGACGTTTTATAGATTCGCACGCATTTTTGAAGTAATGTATGTAAGCAATAGAGTACTTTTCTCATGTTCACAAAGCCTTGTCTAATACTCGGGGCATGGGGGAACTCTCGAAGGTTATGTAGACCCTTAACTGCGTTTGGAGTTTGCATAACTCTCTTGAACTCTCCAAACCCCCCTCTAGGCGTTAGATGACGCTATATAAACACAGAAAAGTACTCTGCTGCTGTTATAGCTGATAAAGAGACTGTAAATAGTATCTGACTTTTGATAAGTAAAAGTGAGGTGAGAAATGATCTCGTAGTTGTGTTTTCACAATTGGCCAGTGCAGTCAGACGAGTATGTAAAAGTCTACAGACTCTTCCTTTACTTCCAAGCCAAAAGAAAATTCACAAAATGTCTTGCCAAGAGATCTTGAGACTCACTTTCGTGGCTAAAATTTTTTGGTAAACTATTTTATGCCTAAGGGCTAAATTTTTGTCTCGTTTTGTGGTTAACCGGTTAACTCCATTGAGACCCTCAAAATTAAGAGATAGGAAGTGGCAAGCACCATCGCAGTAAAAATTGGTGCCCAGTCGTTTCCTGTGAAACAGTTGCTGGTGCCCATCAGTCCGTTGTTAAAGAGAACAAGATCCTGTCAAATGATTGGTCGGTTGGTTTGGGAAGAGCCCTTCAGCTGTTGACGTCATACTAGAGAACCTTTGGTTTGAATCGAGTGATTTTTTCCCACGCTTGGATATATTTTCTTTCTGAATCACGTGACGCACACGTGTGTTTGTGTCTGTGGTTATAGAAGTAAACCAGCGAGCGTAGTGCATTTAAGAAGCTTAACTGAATCAATTATTTGTCAGGTGTATTAGCGCGGTCAGTTTCTTCGAAGCTCATCAATGAGTGATTCACATAAAAATTAAAAACCTTGCAATAACAAGTGAAGTATTTGCTGCGATATGCACCCAACCAGCAAACAATACGAAAAAACACTTGGAAAAGTGAATTGCTTAAATAGCTCTTTGCCTAAAAAGGGAGTTGGATCTTGTGTTTACGAGTTATATTGGCTCGTAGCTATGAGGAAGTGTCCATATTGGATTCAATGACTTCTAACGTACGCCGATAAAAACAGACAGCTCTCGAACTGCAATAAAAACAATCGAAACCAGAAACATCTTTCAACGCATCGAGGACTGAATTTCATTTTCTTATGACAAGAAGTTTGTGCGACAATGAAAGGACGCGATAACTGATGTTTTTCCAGGACGGTATTCTTTGCTCACGAGGCTGACATTTAGGCAAAATGGAAACATTCAAGATCGAATTTACCGTAACAATTCTGATTTACCTGATGCCTATCATTATATCAGAGGATTTCGAGGTTTTCCGACCAAACCCAGCTGGTGAGGATGGTTGGATTTTTGGGACAGACTCGTTCAAAATCCCTCCTTCGTTGTGCAGCCAGGGAGGAATGAACTGTGCTCATTTCAATGCCCGCACAAAGAGTGCATGCCATTGTTCATGCCCTTATGGTGAAGCCACTTTCATGTTCGACAGGAATGACTGGAGATGCTTAGACAACTTCCAGACTCGTCAACTGTTAGGTAACTAAACGGACAGGCGTATTAATAGTTCCTGCATCGGGGATTTATATGCTTAATTCTTACACCATAAAATTATCTCAAAACATCGCCTTATAGTTCCTTAGGACATGAAATCTTAAGTTCCTGGGAAAGATACGGTATTAGCATGTTTGGATGCTTTGAATTTTTATCAGAACGATTTCACGCAAGCGCGTGTATCTTCAAGAAGTTTGATATTGTTACATCAAATCAATCACGTTTCGTAAATTAAATAATGGAACCCGTTTAAAAAATTATAACATGGTATGTCGCGGTTAAGTCCAGGTCTTTCCATTTAGCTAAAACAAATGCCCATGTCAGTTGGTGTCTTAAGAATACCTATGGTACGGAAGCACCATTAATTTGGCTGACCATTTTTTGTCATTTTCGGTGGTGCTGCGATGACAGATTAAAATGAGGTTCTCCTTCAGTTCCTCCTAAATGACAGAGAAAAAACGATGATCCTCACAAATTGTTTGATCATGTGTAGTCAAGAGTTCACTATACATTTGAAATAGTATTTTATTTTCTAAATTAGACTTCGAAGTTTGTAATTAATTAATTTATTTGCGCGGGATCATCAATCTCATTAGCATGAATTTTCAAACGAAACCGGCTCTCCTTTGACGATTACCGCAGAGGATACCAGAAGAATTAATCAGCAATCTAAGCTTTCGGGAACAGCTACTGTTAGAGTTATTTTCACAGGGAGTTATAGCGTGGAGTTCAGTAGAGTTGCAAAATCTTGAATTCAAGATTTTGACATTCCAAAATCCAGCATTCAGGAATTCAGCATTCCATAATCTTGAATTCAGGATTTTGGCAGTCCAAAATCTTCAATGCAGGATTTAATTTTGGCAGTCCAAAACCTTGAATTCAGGGTTTTGGCAGTCGTTAACTTTAACTCTAAGTCATAATTCTACTGAATTAAATAACTCTTTTGCTAGTCAACCTTTAAGCTTTCTGGCACTGATACATAGAAGTAGACTAGGTGGGCCTTATTGTGCTAAGGAAGAAGCGGAATTATTTTAAAAACATTTTTCGTGAACGACGTTAAAGGCTTCAAAATGTTGAGAGTCCTAAGTAAATTCAATAACTTCAAATGAATCATGTCGTAACAAAATCGACCTCGCTCAGTCGTTGAGGTTATGACTCACAACTAGATAGCCAAATGCTATGTATGATGGTGTAATTCTTCAGCTCAGTTCAAAGCTTGGACGCAAATTCACGATTTTTTAAAATAAACTTCTGTGGCCATTAATCATCTTTGGTTTCATCTGCAAAGTACTCGATAATAGTTTTCTAAATTCACCATTACCAATATTCTTATCGAATTTGAGTGAGAGGAATTTACTGTCAAGATTTAGAGATATATAAATGCTTTTGAAGATAACAACTACCAGAAAATTGTAACTCATAACCTATGAGTTAATTTATGGTTCAAGCATAGATTCCCTCACATCTTTGACGCATCTTTAATAAGAATCATCTGGCGCCTTAAACTGTTGGATCGGAAATACCATTTCAATTTTTTTTAAAATTCACTTTGTGATATCTCCTTTGAAAGATTCAAGATTTTCGTGCTTTTCATATCTCACTTTGATATTGTTCAGTAGTTAGTCAAGTGGTACCCACCAGCGGGATCTAAAGGAAAGATGCAATCTTTCTTGATAAGAAAAGCATTGGGAATTGAAATAAACCTTTTTCTCACTTTTTCACAAACAGAGAAAGGACTGGGTGGGGGTGAAATGGACAATTATCTCTGCCACGTGAGTCATCTTTATCCTCCTCTTTTGGTACGGGACAATACTCTAGTTATTTTAGGATAAAATTAATTACGTGCTTACCTCAATGAATGCAATACTGAAGGACAAATCTGCAACCTCCGATAAAGGCCAGCTCAATTAGTTATGGTCTCGCCCTCACGAACACTGTGTTTGTCATGTCCTGAATCGTGCCTCCGACCACAGAGAGATGCCATAGTATCCCATGGCAACACTGAATTACGGTCCTGTATGGCCATTCATTAACACCACAATTTTAGCTTTCAGTATGGGAGCCAACTCCTCAAGGGACACCTCATATAGCAGGATAAAAACTCATTACATTAGGAAACACTGTATTTAGGCCCTATTATATTTTTTTTGAACACGGGAAATTTATAGAAGGTAAATATGTTACGGGATAGGGATATTTGTGGGAAAAACGAATACTAACAACAGATTTTCCGGGATATCCAGTAACAAAATCGTTAGCTTATGAAATTGGGCGTACCGGGGACAGGATTTTAGACCAAAAATTATGGTATATGGGATACTCAGCACCTCCCTCTCTCCCCTACCTATAACGGGGTTTTTATATTTAAAGCTCCCACGGAGTAAGGTGACACCTCCCATAGCCTACCTACCGGGGATATCAAAAGGAAGCTCTATCTAGAGGTCTCTCCTTCAGGAAAATTCCGCTGCAATGTTCTTGATTGATTGCGAACATGAAAGAGCGTAATTATTCTCCAACTTGACAAATTTTGAAGAATATAAAGGCAGACACCGATACAACATAAGATGATTTTTTTAAAAGGTGTATTATATTTGGCTGGACAAATATTTCATTCATTCATTCATTCATTCATTTATTCATTCATTCATTCATTCACAAACCAGCCTCCGTGAGGTATACATTTGTCAATGCATAATCTTCATTTATTCCACAGGGTATAATCCAACAAACTATTTCCTCTTTGAGAGTGAAAGCCTGAACTATCCGATACGGCTCGTGTACTTCAACGACTACAAAAGAGTGTCATTACCTACAAGTCTGAGAAATTGTCGAGTCGATGTGGGATCCTCTAAGTATATTGGATGTAAGGGTTCGGAAGTTTCATTCAACAACACGAACCTATTTTCAATCTTACCCGATGGGGATCCCACAGATTCTCCTCCCTACTTTCTTAAGGTGAGACTAGATTTTAGAATAGTTAACTGGAAAAAGTTAATCAAACATATATGAAAGTCTGTTGGATAATCATTAATGTGATACAGTTAAAACTCGCGTAAAAAAACCTATGTATTTTAGGGCAGTTATTACCAATTTTAGGCAAAGTAGGTCAAGTTCTCAGTCATCGCAGTTAGGTTATTAATTTCTCACAATGGAAATATAGTTGTTGATTATCAGCACTTGGGTTTCGTTATTTGGGGGTTGTTTAATTAGTCACAACTGCATTATGTACTTTCTTCAGTGTACATAAAAAATTTGTGACTGAGAATGGTTACGAAATAGTTAGGGCAACCTCACAAAAGTCGAGTTAAGGTAAATTGCCGTTTAAATATGATTAGAGGTACGAGGTCTGATGCTAACATAGTGAAAACCTTCCTTCTTCGTTACACGATGCAGGTTGCAAGCGCAGCATCAAACACCAGATTGTTAGAGGGACGAATCATCAAACTTGGAGTCGTTTGCAACGGTCCTGTCAACCGTTGGCTGCTGTTTAAATATGTCGGAAACATCAAATGTAAGTCCGGGTCTTAATCCCTGTGAATCCGAACACCGTATAGTCCACCAAACTGTCTTCCTTTTAGCGGCGGTGAACGCATTGAAGGAGCTTTAAGTTGTTAGATTCACTGAAAAATTTTTAGTTAAGACCTAGGAAAGGACCAATTCAAGCTCTATTTAATCCTTTTAAGAATTCAGAGTGACAGTCTACACACAAAGTAGAGCTATTGTGAAGACGTCTTACCCCATTCACACTAACTAAACTCCGAGTTTAACTAAATCAGGTGTGGGGGTTCCCAAGAATTTGTCAATTACGCTTTGCAGTCATTTGAGAAAACAAATTCAGTTGAACTTTTGGGGTGCGTATGGCGTGGTATTAGCAACTAATTTTTAACCTTACCTAGTTAAACCACCTTTAATTATGTTTAACATGTTGGCGTGTCAGTAGAGTATAAGACGTCATTAGATGACTTTATTTCTCTGAAGAAATTTATCGACGGCTGATCGATATAAACTACCAAAGCCGTTTTAACTTAACTACCATAAACAAAGCATGGAGGGTTTAAAAGATACCTTGTGGCTAAAAGCCATAAGATATAGCGTTCTGCGCCCTGAACAACCATAGTCGATGGCGATAGGATCCTCGTTGCTTTCTGTATGGAGTTCTCGAAGGAAAATGATCGAGTAATTGCCTTTTACTCAGTTTAAACGAGCTACATTGCTTGCACATCTTTAAAAGTCGAGCCAAACGTTTTAAGTTCGATGCTTGTAATCGGTGTTAATCTTCTGCATCCTTAACCGTCCTTGTTCTTTTAAGGTTTATTATTATCGTTAACTTAGATGCTTTTCTATCTTTATAAGCTACTTACTGTAGTTTCCCTTCATCTGCAGTTTTAAAGGTAATTTTGTAATCGGCAAACTGAAATAACTCAAAACACCGCCACTGTTCTCCTTTAAATATATAACGATACCACTGATATTTTTATGTTAGGTTTAGCACCCACTTTACCACCCAAAGTTACGACAAAACCAGGAGAAAGAAAGCTGAAATTATTTCCATCCCAAGGAACAGGCATGGCTGGAAACACGGTAATTGATTCCAAACTTAAACCCAGTGCCTCACTTCCCATGCCTGTAGTCTACACCATAAAGCAGAATGGATTTGATATTCGACCGGCAGTCTCCGATGTTCGACCGACAGTCAACGATGTTCAACCGACGGTCTCCGACTTTCGACTGACAGTACGTTTATTGCATTATCAGCTGTATCCACTGGCTAAACGTTTTGCAGAATATGTGAGCATGTCATGGGCCTCTTTGAAATTCCTTTTACCTAAATTAAACCGCAGAAGACATTATTTGTTTAGAATTTAGCTTATCTGTATTAGACATTTATGAGATCACTTTACCGCACTCTCAATGCAAAAAGTAATTTTGAATCTGAATCAAATATTAGAAAAGGCCTATTTTGATATACTAACGCTCTAACTTGATTCCTTGATTCCATGCATTCTGAGCAAGCTTCAACGAAATGCTATCAAATCTTCACTTATGGGCTGGCAGTCATTTCTCAATACATTAATTAGGTACAACAGTCTTCATTGATAGCAATTTATGCACCTTCTTCTTTGTCTCCAGGCTCCCACCCGAATTGGCCGTGAGCAGGGTACAGATAATTCCAGCTCTTCACAGGGTCTTATTGCTGGACTTACCGCCTCAATTTTAGCTGTTTTTATCATCATTGGCTTCTTTGCTTATCGACGGGGCTATCTAACGTAAGTGAGTTTTGACTTAAAGGGTAGAAAATTTAAATATATTTTATTCATCAAACGCGAGGGCAGCACCGCGAGAACACAGCCAGAGGTCTTGACAAATCCTGTAAGAAAGGGCCGATATTTTTCTAGAGTGCAGTCAAGAGTAAGACTGGTAAAAAAACGTATCTACATGCACGACTGAAAATGTTTAGAAAAATGCCATGATCACGGACTGAGAAAACATTGGAAACTTTGAGCGCACAATTCTGCCTGGGAACCAACGGGTGAAGGAAAAAAAGCAGAAGGAAAAGAGAGTATATTTTGTGCGAAAGCAAGTTTCCTCAGAAGCGTAAGCCACAAAAAGACCAGAGGACCTTTAAGATTGACTGTGCAGTTTCATTCGAAACAGTATCCGGTCCGGTCCAACACTTAGCCCATATTGGACTGGGAATGGAGCAATATGATTGGTTGATTTTGCTTTTTGACCCTCTGAACTAACTTAGTTTTGCAATAATAAAACAGGTTTGCCTCAGAATAATACTCTTTATCGATGTTTTCTATCAAATTGATGTTGCTTGTAGTGACGATCGCCGTAATTTTCTTTAATGCTCCACACATGTTAACCATCAGCATAGTTTCATCTTCTTGGATCTTGTCTGTTTTGTGCTCTCACACTTAGTAGGTGGTTGTGTTACACGTTATTTTAAGTGATTCTGAAACATACAAACTGATTAAAGGCACTAGGTCACGCTACAAACAAGATGACTTTGAGGGTAGTACGTCAAGACTGTGTTTCGTGATTCTGTCTTCCGATTGTGCCCTCAAATTTTGTAGGTGATTAAGTCACATATGAAGTGGTCTTTAAGAGACCATTTCACGATATTTTAGGTGTTTCTGTAACATACAAACTGATTAAAGGGGCTTGGTCACGCTACTGTCAAACTGCTAAGTCACACAGGCTGTGTCGGGTAATTCTGTCAAAAATCGGTGACAAGTGAGCTAACGCTATTTTTAGATCATGCGCCCCAGCTACATGCCAACTATGTTAGCAGACTTTTATTGATGTCCTGTTTTTGACAATCATTTTCAACAATTTTGTCCACAGCAAATTGAAGAAGCCCAGGCTTCCTCCCAAGAAAAGGGTGAAAAGAAAAGTAAGGAGTTTGCGTTGCCATAGTGATGATATGCAGCTTGTTTTACCGTTGACCTGTCCTTTCCTTCGCTAATGTTTTTAACTGTATCTTTCTCAGAACACAACATCGGGGAACACACAATCATCCTTAGGGAACAGGGATGGTAAAGACAAGTACAGGACACCCGACATCAGACAAGCATGTAAGTAAACAACAATAACTTAATTCGCTCTTGTACTTTACGACAGTTTATAAATTTTTATATAATAACCATATCAATGTGCGCGCTCTGATTGGTGAATCAGCTATGGTTTATTGTGCCGGTAAACTCATGAAAAAATCGCGCGCCAGAGGCTCGTGATTTACGAATTCTTCTCGCGTTGTACCAACATACCGCATAGCTTATCAGCCTACAAACCTCACAAACTTGTGGTGTATTGCTTAAATATAACTTACACACCCATATCAATAAAGTACAAATATTGAGCCTGAAGGCTAAATAACTGGGAAGTTTATGAATTGGTCTCCTGTTGCATTAAGGAGGCTCGAAAGGGTTTTTAGCTGCACGTGCGCGAGCAATCTACACACGTCATTACTAAGATGCACGCGTCAGCGGAATGAATCAAAATCAGAGAGAGAAGATTAGAGAAAATGGCTCTTGTAACACGTTAAAGCGAATGCGAACGGTAAAGCTCTCCCATATTGGTTTTGGTTACTTTTCTTGTAACCCGTAAAACCATCGTACGGAAAAAATATCTCCTTGTCACAAAGAATACGTCGGGATGAAAGCCGGTCGTTTCGCACGGGTAGGAACTCGATTGAGCGCGCGTGAACAACTTCGCGCATGCGTAAAGTGGGATCTAGTCGACCTTGACTTTTTCATATTTTCCAACTTCGTGCGCTAATATTTTCGCTTCCAGTCGGTGAATTTTTTTCAAATTTTTGGTGACAACTAAGATCAATGGGATGCGTATATATAGCAATTCTTAAAAAATTCTGTAGGTGGGAAAAAATTTAAAAAGCAATAGTCGAAAATAAGGTTTTTACTTCCTTCTGTCCTACAGAATTTTTCTAAAGTTACATATTTTGACGATCATTCCAAGTAACATGTAATATAGGAGTTTGAGAAGATTTCACCGACCCGTTCTCTTAATAACACGATAGCTTTCGATTTTGGCGGTGCAACTGAATGCGTTATATCGTTGCCATGGCAACAGGTTTTCTGGAAAAATATGATGTAATGATTCTATGACGTTTCATTTGTGTCTGTGGTAAATTTCACACTGATACGATAAACGAAACTGTAATTGGAAAAGAATTTGTAAAACTAGTCTGGGGAAAATTAAAACTGTTTCGAGCCTCCTTAAGTTACTTCTGGATAATTCATGGAGGCCAACCATGCCTACCTACAAAGGAAATGAATAAGCAAATAAATGTAGAAAGTAGATTTTAGGACGAGGTTTCAAAGTGCCATTCTGATAGCAAATAAAGTTTTAAGAAAGTTTCAGTTAACAACAACAGCAACAACAATAATGGATTAGATAAAAGCATATTAATTACCGGGACAAACACTCTTCCACTCAGGAATTCTTATCAGGAACTTTATTTATAATTAAATTGAGATATGAAGACTTCACGTGTTCACAGAGCAAGGGAATTAAGGCAAGCTCAGCTGGACATATATATTTTTTCTTATTTTCTTTACTTTTTTTAATTTTATTTCTCCCTTTTATCAGTAAAGCTGGGTTTTCACGAAGACCTTTCATCGAAAGCAAGTGGTTATTAATGATATTTTTTACTATAAAGAGGTGTATGCATTTTAGAGAGAGTTTCTTTTCAAGTCTTATTACTTTGAATGTTTTTTTTCAGCAATTCATTATGCGTCAACTTATGTAGTTCCCCCTCCTGACAAGCCAAGCCTTGAGTACGCTTCCTCGAGTCTTCCTGTGGGACTTAATACTCATTGCCATGGCGACCGAGCTGGTACCCAACAGTCTGTGTATAAAGCTGTCTATAAAGATCCTGATTGTGACAGCGACCCGAAGTCCACAAAGAAAGGTCCAGTCTGTGCTGATCAACCAGTATACAATCAAATGGAGGAGCTGTCGGTAACAGGACCTTCGCTGGGGTCTGTCCAAGATCAACACCATGGAAACCAAAAGCCTGGAGCTCATCTCAGAGCTCCTAAGAGACACCAAACCTATGGCCATGACAAAACCTTGGAATCAGCTGGCTACAGAGATCCTGATTTTGACAGCGAACTGAGATCTAAACTGAAAGGTCCCGTCCGTGCTGAGCAGCCTGTTTACAATCATGTCGAGGAGTTGTCTATGCGAGGAGCCACTGTAACTGCCAAGGGTCGTGTCAATGGTACTCAACAGCCTGTGAGTACAGCTGTCTATAAAGATCCTGGTTTTGACAGTAAATTGAGGTTCAAAAAGAAAGGTAGGGCCTGTGTACAGCAGCCTGTTTACAATCATGTGGAGGAGCTCTCAGTGCGAGGAGCCAAGGTGCCTGCCAAGGGACCTGTCAAGGGTCCTGACAATGGTAGCCAACAGCCTGTGTATACAGCTGTCTATAAAGATCCTGATTTGGACAGCGACCTGAGGCCCACAAAGGGGGGTCCGGTCAGTGTACAGCAGCCTGTTTACAATCACGTGGAGGAGCTGCCAGTTCGAGAAGCCAAGGGACCTGGCAAGGGTCTTGACAATGGTAATCAACAACCTATGTGTACAGCTGTCTATAAAGATCCTGATTTAGACAGCGACCTGAGGCCCAAAAAGGGAGAAGCCAAGGGACCTGGCAAAAGTCTTGACAATGGTAATCAACAGCCTATGTGTACAGCTGTCTATAAAGATCCTGATTTAGACAAGAACCTGAGGCCCAAAAAGAAAGGTCCGGTCTGTGTACAGCAACCTGTATACAATCACGTGGAGGAGCTGTCAGTTCCAGGAGCCAAGGGACCTGCTAAGGGTCGTGAAAATGGTACACAACCAGAGTGCAATGTTTTGGAATCTTATCTGGAATGTTCAAAAAGACCTAGCCAATATGGTACTATGATGTCTTCAAAAGAGTTGGTTTTCAACACGATGGAAAAATCGAAGCTTAATGATACGAAGAAACTCAATAATTCCTGAATACAACAATGATCTCATCTTTCAAAGTTTGCGACGAGAAGTCTTACCATCTGTTGGGTATCTCAGCAGATGATAAAGGATGCAGTACTAGAAATATTCAAGACCTTCCGTGCAATGTTATCGGAGGACCCAAAGTAGACGGAGAAACAAGTAGGTTTACCTCATGCCAATGGCCATATACCATTGGGCAAATGAACTGGCCATTGTGAGAATGTAGTGGTGAGTTCTGGAGGAGCTTTATCGTAGCTTCCGAGCAGATGATAAAGGGCACGACTTCAGAAATCCTCGATATTCAGTGTATAACTGGACCCAGAGTAAACATATAAACAGGAAGGTAGAGAAACTATTAAATAAAATGAACTGGTCCTTTGCGGGGATGTAAAGCCCAGTTCTCGTCGAACTTTACCGTGGATGACAGGGCAGAAGATGAAACATTTTCAAGATATCAGTAGATCACTTGACCCAGAGGCCCCACAAAACGCGCAAATCCATCCTTAACAGACAAACTGACAAATTTTATAAAAAACAATCACCTGGCCGTTGTGAAGACTGAAGGCCAGTCAGAGTTGTTACACCACTAATTTATTTACTCATTTTACTGGAATAAAAACGGTTTCGTGTACGCACATATTTATATGCAAATGAATGATCGTGTTAGCAGAAATCCTGCGAACTAAAACTCGCAATAGCTACTTCACCTTACAATTTTGTAATTTTGTATCCCCTCAGGAAAAGGTCTTGCAGGTTGTAAAGTATCTCGTGAGGGTGGCAAGATTAATGTAAATTTTTGACTGGAGCAAAAGAATGTGCTTACATAAGAAAAGATTCAACTCCAACGATTGGTCTTAGACACCAACATACTGTTGCTATGGAAATATACAGTGTCACGAAAATGATAGCAACGCGTTCACCAGTCATTGAGCAAGTCTTTTTCTATACCATGATTGTAGCATCAACGGAAAGAGTGGTTATAATCACCCATCAAAATCTTCTTGGAAAGAACTGAACATGTTTTGCGTCTCCTCAAATCAGGGAAACTGAAGGCATGTTTCTTTAGCTTCCGTTCATCTATGGGGTAATCAGCCGATGGCAACTGTCATCAACCACAGATTGTTTACCTTGTTTAAGGTAAACAATTCTCCTCCATGTGTTAGAATTCTAGGTTAAAAAGATCTTGATATCGCAAATTTACAAAAATTGTAATTTGGGTCAAGCGAAATTTCCCGCGGAAATCATAATCTACTTCCAAGAATTAAAACACGATACCACGAACCCCCTCTTCTATTGACTCATGGGGACAGCAGGGAATCATAAGAATGTAAAGAAAAAGGTAGGGAAAGGTTTACTACCAGACTTAGCACTTATGTCCAGGATTGAACGCAAGTATTGTTTGATTAGTACTTTATATTTGGTAGGATTATTTGACATTTTCATATTACTTCATATTTGACAGAATGGGCCCTTTGCAGTTTACGATCACATGGTACAAAAACCGCCATGCTGGAGAGCAAACCGCCCACTGGGACCTCCAAAACAAAAGAATATTTAGTTAAGTTGCTTTGTTTTGGAGGTCCCAGTGGGCAGTTTGCTCTCCAGCATGGTGGTTTTTGTACCATGTGATCGTAAGCTGCAAAGGGCCCA
Source organism: Platygyra sinensis (assembly GCA_019787425.1). Taxonomy (NCBI): domain Eukaryota; kingdom Metazoa; phylum Cnidaria; class Anthozoa; order Scleractinia; family Merulinidae; genus Platygyra; species Platygyra sinensis. The sequence continues at coordinate 3,602 of JAHPZR010054587.1, read as the reverse complement.
TTGTGTGTGTTTTGGTGCCTTTTTTTTACCAATGAGGACACTTTGTGATGCTTATCATAAGAAATTTGAATCTCATTAGTATTCAATCCTGGACATATCTGAGACTTCATTTTGTACAGTCAGATCTCAAAATCAAAATAAATGTTTTTTTTTTTCTCCTACCAGCAAGCTGTAAAATCCCCAGCGATCAGTAACAGTTTAAGCGCACACTTGATTTAACTGGCGAGTGACTACTTGTGAATCAATGTGGTTAGAACTGACACAAACACGAATAAAACAAACTTGAAGCGATAACGGTGCAAAATAGTAACAGAGACTTACAATTTGTAACGCGATGCTGGGACTGCTTGTAAACGGCTGAGATACGGCTGAGATACGGCTGAGATTCTGCAACAAACTGCTCTTGATGCTTTGATTTGGATATTACTCTCCGTTCCGCACAGCGAAAACATAAAAATACACCGCCCAGAAACTATTTGAATAAATTGCAAAACGATACAAGTGCCACATTCCAACACGTTTTGCAACCCAATACAGAATGTATTTCCTAAGTAACCGGACGCATAAATCACACCATGGCATTTCAAGGCGTTCTTACACTATTAGTTGCATTGTTTACATTTACGAACGCTTCGTTTCTTACAGAAATGCTCCAGATAAAAGCTATTGCATAAGAAGTTCAGTAATGGCTACTCAGGGCATATTTACATCAACTCTGACTACTTATCTGCCGATAAATTCTGATTGCTTCCTTTAGACGTTCGAATTTCGAAATACGGACTGCTAAGTTGGACCTGTTCCGAATTAATTTCGGTTAATTTGCTTTTTCAGTTCACTGAAAAAAAAAATAGCAACAACAATAATACTAATAATGATGATGATGATGATGATGATGATGATGATGATGATAATAATAATAAGTAATAGTAATTGGACCGAGTGGAGTACAATTCAGGGAGTAATCGCGCGAGTAATTTCAAAATCGGACGAGCGCGAAGCGCGAGGCCGATTTGAAGTTACGAGCACGATTACTCCCTGAATTGTACGACACGAGATCCAATTACCAATTAATCGTATCTATAACAAATTTCGGAAGTTAAAATGTCTTTTGAGAACTTCTTTTGAGCGAAAACGTCTGTAGCGCTTTTCCTAAGTTTTGAAAACTGTAGAAAACATTGCCAAGAAAGCCATTAAAGCGCGCGTAATTGACGTGAAAATCACGTGGGTATCCAATTACAGGTGTCCGATTACAAAAAGTTCAAATCGGACACCTGTAATTGGACACCCACGTGATCGCGCGCCGATTACGTGACAAATAGGCGCGCGGAGAACCAATCATGATCGAGAATTTTGTTATAGATACGATTATAATAATAATAATAATAATAATAATAATAATAATAATAATAATAATAATAATAATAATAATAATAATAATAATAATCAGTTTTTGGTAAGTAGAATTTTTTTTTACCTTCTTGTTTGAAAGATAATTAAAAAATGTTCACAGACCCGACATAAAAATCGGAAATAGATGCTTACTTTTCCTAGAGAGAATAAAAAACTGTTGCATAATATGAAGATATAATGCTGCTCAGGGCATGTGGATATCACCTCTGATTACTTGCCTTATCATTTTCGTTGAATTCTGATTGGTTCCTGTAGGAGTTCGAATAATACGGACTGCTAAAATAGACCGGTCACGCATTAATACTCGGCGTATTGCTTTTTCAATTCATTGGAAAAAATAATCAGTTTTAGGCAAATAGACATTTTTACCTTCATGTTTGGAGGACAATTTCAGTTACATGTTCGCAAACACACGTTTTTCTCACAACAAAAGAACTTACCTAGAATGGATCGCCGAGACACGTACGTCAATGTAGCACCAGATTTCAAAAAGAGCCATGATAATAAATACCCTATTATCTCGCTTGCTTTGTCCTTACTTAGAGAATATTGGTTCCTTTTTTTTTCTTTCAAGTTTATGGACCTCAGCTGCTGCTCGGTTCATAAACTTGCAAAAATAGAACTCGACCAATATATCTCCAGTTCCGACCTCACTTTAGCTCAATATTAGAAAACAGTCCTAGAAGGATACGCACGCTGATTGGTTAAAGATCTTGTTTCTATAACTCGATGGAGACACAGAGCTAGCACGAGCTGTTGACGTAATGATGGCGCGAGGAAAGAGAATTAACATTTTGATAATCAAAGTTAACAATTAAGTTGTTTTCCTTTTTCTCGTCGCGGTTTTTTTTAAAAGAAATAGAAAACATGTTCTCCGTGTTTCTATCGAGTTAGAAAGCTCGTAAAAGTTTGGAACTCGAAAAAGCTGTGGAAACCCTTGCCTACGGCTCGTGTTCCGACAGCATTTCTCGTTCTCCCAAACTTTCACTCGTGTTTCTATAACTCGATAGAGACACGGTACATGTTTTCTATTTCTTAAACACTGGGAGGAGACTGAGTTCTCAAATAGTCATGATATACGAGTGTTGAACATTTTCGCATCAAAGTTATTACAAAGTGTTTATACTGAAATAAACTTCAGGATATGGTATAGCTTACAACTACAATATTCTTTGTGTTCGATAAGAAACAATATATAAACAAAGACATAAATCCATCAAGAACCACCTGTGAGGTAAACTTTGTGTTACAGTGATGCCATTAAGTATCATTTACGATCGTTTCGTATGGTAATTTCAAACGTAATTTCAGTTAGAACAATCAGGGTTGACAAAGATAGTTCTTAAATAAATAACTGAAAACAAAAGTACTAAAAGTGTTGAGTTTTTCCGGGAAGGAATGACAGCATCATGATTGTACAAAGACTTTTTGCTTCACTGAATGGACAGGTGATTCACATTTAATTTTAAGAGTGGAGCCGTTCAAGTTTTACTCCCGAGTCAGTTAATATCTCAGTCAGCAACATGGAGATATTTAAGGTCGAGTTTATTTTGATTATAACTATGTACTTCACTGCTATCACGATATCGGAGGATCTGGAGATTTTCAGATTTAGATCTGATGGAGACGATGGATGGGAACAAGGCACAGATTCGTTCAAGATTCCTCCGTCGTTGTGCGATCAAGATAGAAGCGATTCCACAAACTGTGCAAAATTCAACGCTGAAGTAAAAAGTGAAGATGGTGAACATTGCCATTGTTCATGCTCTAACGAGTATGCAACTTTGATATTTAGTAATAACGAATGGAGATGTTTAAAGAATGATCATGTCCTTATCTTTCTTGGTGAGTAAATAATTCTCTTGGGTTTAATTGACTTAGAAGCTCATTTTCTAAAGGAAAGAATGATAATCCGAGAACTGGGTTCAACGTGTCGAAATTCAGACAAGAATTGGCAGAACTTGAAGTTATATTCTGCATTAATGGTAAGAACTATACCATCATCAAACAAAGAATAATGATATGCACACAAGGTAGCTCTTAATATGCACAATGAAGAAACGAGAAAAAGGAGAGAAAGGAGAAAAAGGATGAGAAAAGGCAAAGTTCTCTGCTGGATTAGAGTCCTTTGTTACGGAAAGTTTAGACGTTGATGTAGTGGCATGCCTCTTTGTATACTAAAAGATTCTAAT
>JAHPZR010054585.1:0-11164 GCA_019787425.1 Platygyra sinensis | reverse complement strand
GGAGATATCAGTATAAAGCTTACAGTTGAAATAAAAATTTGCTCGTTATAGTTTTTATTCCACTTTGTTGTTAGAAGTTCCGAGTTATGGATGGACAGAAACAAAAAACAACATTGTGGGCTTATCTGTTTACTTAAGACTACAATTTTATCTCACTATAAAAATTAGCATTTAAAAACAACAATGCCATGACCCATTGGTCAGGACCGTCATTTTCAAGTTGAAAAGTAAAATTTTTGTATGGGCTTAAAATACATACAATCATTTATGAGAATGCTAACTAAGGAAATACTGACTAAAACTCTAGAATATTTACAAATATACAATACAAGAAAACTGTGGCAGAAAGATAAAGAAAATGCTAAGGCGATAGAAATGATGTTGAAAAGTGAAATAATTAAATAGCTTTGCACAGATCGAGTCACTCCATTTCTTCGGTTTTGGTTTAAGTTTATGAATAAAAACTATTTCAAAAATCAGAGTCAGTCAAGTTTACTCTGACATTTTTTTCAAAATCTTGAAATTGCTTCCAATGGTCTCCAGATCCTTTCCATGCTGATCCTTAACCAACTATTGATCACTTATGTTCCTTCACAATTTGATGTAGGTGTGGACTCCTGAAGCCACCATAGTCTACATCACACAGACCACACTTGTAATAATAAACAATGTTTTGCTGATTCACAATTGCGGGTTTTTGTTCCCTTGGTTTAAACTGTCCTTTTGATTGTGTAAACAGGCTGGACAACGACATCAATCTTTTGACTGAGATCACCAAGTTGGTGTCTTAACACATTTGCTGATTTCTGGTCTTTGAATGGTAAGACAATTCTGATGGGAGCACCTTGTTCATCAGTGTTTTAAAACAAGAATTCAGAGGAAGATGAAACATCAGTCATTTTGCCGAAGGTGTTGTCGACATAGCACTTAAAGAAAGCAGGCATCTTGTTTTGGTTTGTCAATTTTTCTTTGATATAATTTGCATATGAAATATAATTATTGCTGTTACTGTGGCCTGAGGGGAGAACCCATGACAACCCCTTCCACTTGCTTGTATAGACTTACTTAGAATTGGAAGAGCTAGTTTTTTGCAGCAACCTCTAACAAGCTCTATAAGATCAGTTTTTGTTATGCTGAGGTCCACATACCTTATTGAACCAATTGTCATTGAAAGCTTTCTCTGCTAGGATTTTGATTATTTCATCCACTGGTATGTTTGTGAAATGAGACAAAATATCGTATGACACTAAAATGTCCTGGTCGTCAATTTGCATATCATGAAGATTATCAGCAAATGAGAAGATGTCATTAATGACTTGGTCGCTTACAGACAAAGGTTTTAGTTTTTCATCTGTTGCTGACAGGATTAAACAGACTGCTAGTTTCTTCTTGTGGGATCTTTGGAAAACCTTAAAGATGTGGGAGCCTAGAACCCTTTTGGATCATAATAATACAGTTCTTAAAGTGCATATGAAGTGAATTTTTTTTTGGCATAATTTTACTGTCCAATATATAAATAAATCAATTGTAAACGTTAAAGTTCTCAAAAATAAAAAAATTAGTCATGTTTTTGGCGCTGAAAACTGCTCAACTTTTGTCAAGAAATGGTCAGGGGACTGGGACGAGATTCTATTGTGTAATGTCATCTTGTGACGTAGTTTTGTGGACAGAATTAATCACAAAGAAGGGTTTTTCAGGCAAAACAACATGTTCAGCGATTCTGAATTGAGTGATTTCTCTGAATCGTCAAATGATGACAAGAATATCGATGTTGTGTATAGCCAATACATGCTGTATCGTATTGCAATCTTGTAGTCTTGTCCACAACACTACGTCATCAGGACATTTTGGCCGCGCGATTCGAAGACAATTTTTGAGAGCAAAATCGCACAATTTTCAGGTGTTATAAAATCGCCAATTTTTTTTCAAACACGGTTCAAACTTTGGAATAGTGTCTTTAAAATGTTGAACTTTCAAACTACTGAAAAACTGATTTCGCTTCATATGCACTTTAAAAATGCATTATATATACAAGTCTCAATGCTTTTACATAAGTTTAAAGTAAATCATTATAAGATTAAGATTATGGGTTTCAGAATGGAGGACAGTTCTTTCTCCTTTTTAAGAAGTGGGCAATAATGCTTTGGAGGTTGTCCGTTTGCTTTTGGTCTTGCAAGACTGATGGGTACAAATTTAGTTTTATCACTGATAGATGATTCCTTTAGCAGGCTGACATACACTGTTTGAATGTATACATTTTAACATTATCTGCACAGCTGTAACTGAAGAGACAAAAGCCAAAAAGTCTAAAAAAATTACGTTGGCCAGCTTGCCCACAATAATGATATTTTTAGCTGATGACAATATTACTGGAGAAGTTCATCCTTCCAATCAAAAATTATGCACATTTGAAAATGACGTCCTTGCGTCCTTGAAGAAGCTGCTTTGTATCAGTGTCTACAACAGGCACATTGTTTGTAAGTAAAATGCAGGGGTGTCATTAAAGTTTCAAGTTGCCAGCTAATAATGTAATCTTTTTTCTAAGTGTCAGGTACCTAGCCCATCTGAGATCATGAAATATGAAGTAACTATTGTTGGCAGCCAGCTACTTTCGATAACCCTAACAATGTACCATGAAAAAGCACCAAGGAAAATAGACCTTTTCAAAATTTCTGACACCATCCTGCTTGGGAAGCAAAGACAGCAAAAACTGCATTAATTCTATGAGAAAACGTACAAGTTTGATGCCCAGCAAGTTGAGAGTGATGGACTTTCAGAGTATTTTGAGAGCTTCTTTGTCAAATTTGCAGAACATAGATTTGCTGTGAGGCAAGGAATTGCACTTTCAATTTTCATACAAATGTCTCTAAATTTTCCCACTAATCACAACTTGGTTTTACAGACAAATGAGTGGAAAAATGAAAACCTTATTTGCGGCTTTTCTAGCATTTTCCCTCAAATGCAATCAGTAAATTCTTAATACTTAGTATCTTGAGTGTTTAATTTACAAAAACTTTAGAACTCAAATTTTTCATGAGTTGTTAGGTCTACATTAGATTTGCTGATTTACCCAGACATTTACTGTAATTTTTACCGTGTTTGTCTGCCCCCCCTCCCCAAACCCCTCCCCCTCCCCAAATAAGATGGCATCAGAAACCGTGAAATGGTCTACGCTAAGTAGTACATCAGTTATGGCCTTGGAATTGAGTGCCTTTGGACAAGCCGTAATAATATCAACTGAAAGTGAATGAAACTTTTGTCAGTGCAGTGTAAAAAAATTTACCAAAACAATCATATTCTAAATGTGCAATAAAAAAGAGAAAAGGAAACAAATTGCGGGAAGGAACACAATGCAAATTATCAGACTCAAAATAGAAGCTAGAGGAATCAAGCCCCACTGAACATGCAAACAAACAAACAGTAAACTACATTCAGTATCATTCATGTAAATCAAGTGAGGTAATCTCACAATACGCTGCTCATTTTGAGATCATTCTAGAGAGATCAATATTTGTCACATTGAAAAACAACTCGAAGCAATGATCCCCACACCTGGAATAATATAATTTCTTAATCAACAACACAGCTAAAAATAACTTCATGAAAATCATGTTCGTCTTTGACAAAAAGCCCTTAAAGTAAGTTCACCTTAAGCAGTGCTAATGATATTATTCTCTGACAATGGAAACAAGAAGGTACGAAGTAAAACTAATCACAGACCAAAGTGGACCACTTTGTTTCCCTCAAGCTGTCCACCATTATTTCATAGCTCAGCATGGGGTGCACAAAAGAAATACACGACCGTGAATATCATTCTTAGTAAAAACACCATCCATTTGAAATCCTAAGTAGATCAATGAAAACACGCATATTTTAAATTTTTTGTACTTCCGCTGTTTTAATACGGAAGACCAGACGAACAACTTGACATTTTCTTGTCAAGGGGTCGTTTAAACATGAAGAATTTAGCTCTTTTAGACAGAAACGTTCCCCAAGTTTAATTTTTCCAGGTTTGATTTAGTAAGACTTAAAATTAAAGCTTGGTTGGATCAGAAAATAAACTTTATACAGTCTGGTAGTAGACTAATAATTATATTTTACACGTTGAAAGAACACGATACCAAATGCTCGTCTCTTTAACAAAATATATCTAAGAACCGTATTCATAACAACGAAAATTCATAACAGCAAATATCTCAGATTTCTCGCAGAAAAAAATATTTCCAATTCGCTGTCTGCTTCGGGACCGTCTTAACATTGGACACGCGATCCTGGGCATTTATGCGCGGGTTTGAATTACAAAATAATACTGTACAACTCTTTCTAAATATTGGTAAAAAGCCAAAACATGGAGATTTTATCTGACCACAGGCTCAAATCAATAAATTTCACACAAATCGTGAAAACACGGTACGATTAAAAAGAGAAACAAGACGTTGTTTAGCCAACTATCGTGAACAAAAACGTAACTGGAAAAGCTAAATTCATTGCATGACACACTTGGCAGGTAATTTGATCGACACTCCTTGTTCACTCGTAAAAATAGACCTACTAGGTTTTTTGATTGCATCTCACCTTGTTAGCTTTGTACTTTCGCTTGGTTGCTCGATTCAAATCTTCGTGAACTTTGTCCAAGAGCCAAAGCAAAAACTCCTGAGCATCGTGTTGTGCATAACCGCGGTACTGAACTCCATATTTTCCCACGATCGACTTGAAATCGCTACTAATTTGCGAATTATACTGACTCGACCACAAACTCTTGAGTAACAACGCTAGTTTCTCCGTGACTTCACCTCGAGTTCCAAACTTCTTAGTTTGCCCTTTGCGAAGTTTCAAATCTTCTTTGTACTGATCCATAACGAAATACTCGGCCAACAAATCAGTGTGAGCGAGGCACTGAATCGTGGCGTTCATAAAACAAGTGTTACCATGATTTTTCAAACCGGACACATTGAGTACCTCAGCAGATTTACTTCTTCGAATCTTCGAAGCAGTTTCCTCTACCGAATCGAAATTCTTCTTTTTGTACGATGCATTCTCGTCCAATTTTCCGATCGAAGTCGTCGAGTAAGCAGAATTCGAAGGAAATTGCACAGCAGACATTCGAATCATAAGTTTTTGAACCATGTTCGATACAGACTTCATAGAAGGTCTCCTCACCAATTTCCTTCCCCTGACGAAATCTCTGGAGCCGAACTTGAAGCTCTTTTTCTTTGTTAAATGTCTTGAGCTCTTGGACCGCTCCAAAGTCGCCTCCTCCCCCTCATTTGTTTCGCGAGCGCCCTGACCTCCATGCAGTTCACCAAGGCTCGCCGAACGATTATGAAACATTTTCTGCCGGAGCTGCACACGGATAAATTCACTGAACAAAGTTCCTTATCTCACATCAAAGCTGTAGCTAATGCTGACAATGTTAACTCAGGTATTTCGCAACGTTAAGTCTTGAAAATATTTCTTTAACTTGTTCTTCGCAAAACTTTAACATGTCATCGGTCATGAACGCCGAAAAACAAATATAGAGCATGCGTACACTGACGTCACTAGGATGAAAGCGTACGTAACCATGGACGGGCGTCTTGGACAATGCTCGTTGAGCTAAAGGAAGTAATAAAGGTCGGAGGAAACAAGAATAAATACATGCAATATTGAAACTTGTGAAATAGGAAAATAAATATTAAAAAAATCTGGAAATATTCGAAAACGAGGGGGTTCACAGGCTGTAACCAGGGGGGCGTGGTGGTGCCCAGGTGGGGGTCACCTGTCCTTGGGTGGCAGGGGGGTAGTTGCCCAATGGAAATGAATGTATGTCAATGGCATCCACAATATGTAAAGTTTAGGTGCTCTATAAAACAAATCTTTCTGGGATTTTCAGTACAAAAAGCCTATCACAGAAAATAGAATGATGTATATTATTTTTTACCCTAGCTTGGCCCTAGTATTAGTCTCTACAAATGGAAGCTAAAATGAAACAACCACCTTTATGTGGACACAATCGAGGGGTTCTTTTTGCACTGTGGGAAAGCCAGACCAAAATGATGAGGGTGCTTGTATGTACGTGTGTATTTATAGCTTCATGATTGCTGCCTGCAACAGGGCACAAACTTGTGCTGAAGCCTAAACTGACTGCTCTCAGAGTCATTGTGTAACATGTACACTGAGCAAAGAAATTGTTAGTTAGCAAATGCCATTTTGAATTGGTAGCTTTTAAGGGTAAAAAATAAATTTTAGGTGTAAGTCATGCCAACAAAATCCAGATTCTGATACCTTTATCCTCTTTAGGGGTTTCTTTATAAATCTCAGAACAAGAAATCTCATTGTTTTTACATGGAAGATGTCCTCCAGACGTTAAACCCACTCAGAGAATGGTCCTTGGCCTAAATGATGATAAATGTACAGGCAACCCATTTCTTATGTGGACGTGAAATGCACATTAGTAGCAATTTGTGATGCATTTATTACCTTAGAAAATATTAATAGCTTGTCGATTTCTGCACATTATTTTTGCTTACTTTTACTTTGCTTTTCAAAGTCACTGTGGCTCCTCAGTGATCAAATTTCCATCCCCCCATGCTAAAACTGATGCTCAAATGACCCACTTTAAGATCGTAGTAGCAGTAAAATGAGTAGCTTCATTGGGTAGATTAAAGTGACAAAGGAAAGGAACTGATGTCAGATAAATTAAATTATCTCTATAACTTATAATAATGAAGAGGGTCATACAGGGGGATCTCTGGTATGGTTCACAAATAGAGAAGATAGTTACCATTTTGTTTTCCTAATGGCAAAATAAACAAGACCATGCAAGTCAGACTCTTTTTAATAACCTGTTCTTACACTAATAAACTGTATCTGAATAAAGCAAAATCATGAATAGCTAAGTCAAGGTTCCATATCGCCAATCACACACGTAAGTCACTCTCAATAGACAACGCTAACCATTTGGAGGACTTGCGTCTCAAAATCACTTAGAATAGAGTGGTAAAATCACAAATATCGGTTAATAATTTTTATACGTTAATATTGTAAAAAGGTGCTTCGGCAGGACAGCAGCTAAGATCCTGATACATGCCAGGCCAGTGAAGCCTACCAAAAAGGTACAATTAGGTACCATATTTACTGTACCCAAATATGGCTAAGTGAGCATGATATCATAGCCCATAATTTCAGGTCAATGACTTGATGCCCAGGACAGTAGATGCTGCCTCTGATGGGTGGAATTGGGCTCACCTCATTCCTATCACCATGCTACACTACCGATCACCATAAGATTATTAACCCAACATTGCTTAACATTTAACACTTAGGTAAGTCTCATTTAATTTACTAAATTAATAATAAATCTCTGTTCCTCTTGACATATTCACGAGGCTTAAATAAAAAAAAACTAGACTAGGTACAGAGAGTTAAAATTGTTGTAGATGGTCATGCAGTTGTTGTTGGCTCTTTTATTGTTGAGAATTCTAGGTAAAAACAGAATGATGTAAAAAGAGAATCAAGGTACACTATTCACAGTTTCTCTATTTTTAAACGCATGCAAAGGAAATGCGAGCCCAATCTCAGTCCCCACCCTGTCGAGACTCCTGTTTGGGAAGCGGAGAGGGGGCATTTAGTTCTCTCATGATTCTACCCATGCATTCAACAATTGAGAAAACGTTACAAGAAAATTAAAGGCTGTGAACAGTCTAGGAATCATCAAGGTGATGATAACTATAGCTCACTTTGGAAAAGAGTGATAGCCTGGGGACGAAGTCGCGCCGCAAGCCCTTATGGGATTATTTGGGGGTTAGATAGAAACTTTATTAAAGTGTCAAAAGCCACCTAGCTAGGGAAAAAGAATCCCTTACTAATTTGGGGACACCAATTAGGGAAAATTAAGAAACTAACGCATCTCAAAACAAACATGGGGACGCATCTCAAAACAAACATGGCGGAATTTAGTGTGGAATGTCATAGCGTGGATTGTAGTAGCCAGAGCAAGGTTTCAACAGAGCTACAGATAGCAATAAGATGGAAGTTATTGTTTTAGATGATCAAAAGTCAAGAGAATTGAGAAGAATTCGAACGGCATATTCCACTGTTTATTTATACAATGTCGTAAAATAAATAAATACACATGAATGTGGACATGGCGAAATGAGGAACAAATAGTTGAGAAATAGAAGAAACGACATCACACAAGGCTGGGAGTTCTCCGGGGGGGGGGGGGGATAATTGATAAACCGATACCCTGATTAAGACAAAAAATGACAAATTTGATACCCTGTTTAAGACAAAAATCCCGAAAAACATAAAACATAAAACATACCCTGGCTGGCCGCACGTCCCCATTAAGATGTTATAAGGGAGTACCCCCCCCCCCCCCCCCCACTCCGGGGGAGTTCTACAGTCTTTGATATCGCCTTCGGGGTACCGCGAAAAGCGTAACATTATTACAATTTTTTTTTTGCGCCATATATGGCAATGGTAGTTGGTAGGAATCCTACAGAATCCTACAGGGATTTCTACAAATCACTACGTCACTTTCCTACACAAAGGCATGGCTGCTAAGCCTTTAGCGCACGCATCGACTCTGCATCGATCTGAACGTTAACGTGGGAAATATTTAGTTGTACTAGTAGTAATCGGAGATTAGGGAAGTGCGTTCGGCATTTCAAAGGGGAAATATTGTGTTGTGGTTATTGGGGTAGATGAATATGCCTATGGTATATTGTCAAATAAAGGGTTATGGCGTATTGTGAAACTTGTATTTAGTCTGTGTACGAAAAGGTTTTAAAGGCTAGTTATATGGTATGGTTTTTGAGGAGGCAGTCGTCGCAGTCCATCGCGCGTGTACATATACAAGTTTTACCGTAGTTGGTGTGGTAGTTAAGTGTTAGTAAGTAGTAAGAGAATAGTTGAAAACGTGTTTAAATGAAAGCAATAATTTTATTTAAGTCTATGTTATTAAACAATGTTGAAAATGTTAACTACTTCTGAAATTTCTGTAAAGCCTTCATAACATGTATTTATAGATCTTGTACGGGGATTATAAAATGTGTTTTTCTATTTAGAAATAGTTATCATAATAAAGGAAATTAATTATGAAAAAACAACAGGAACATATATATTTCTTTTTAAAAATAGTTATCATAATAAAAAAACATCAATTGTTACTTCTGTAACTGAACTGAACATTCTGAATTGAAAATAGGTCCTTTTTCTATTAAAGTTTGATAACATTGAGCTTTTTGAAGGGTTCAAACTGCTCATTTCGAAAGTCAACATTTAATACTTGTCAAATAGCCTCAAGTGAAACTCATTCTATCAGCTTATGAGAGGCAGTGTCATAATAAAGAATAGTTATCATAATAAAGAATATTAATTAAGAAAAAAGAACAGGAACATGTATTTTTCTTTTTAAAAATAGTTATCATATAAAAAAACATCAACTGTTACTTCTGTAACTGAACTTAACATTCTGAATGGAAAATATATCCTTTTCCTATTAAAGTTTTATAACATTGAGCCTTTTGATGGGTTCAAACTGCTCATGTCCAAAGTCAACATGTAAATAATATTTCTCAAAGAGCCTGAAGTGAAACTTCTATCACCTTATTAGAAGCAGTGTCATAAGTACTGCAGAAGCTTTTTGAAGGGTTTAAACTGCTCATTTCCAAAGTCAACATTTCAATAATATGTCTCAGATAGCCTCAAGTGAAACTTCTATCACCTTATTAGAAGCAGTGTCATAAGTAATGGAGAAGCTGGATTCATTGTCTAGGAGATGGAAAATGAAGTCTTCCTCTGATATGATGTTGAGGTTAACATCGGGTAAAAATGAAGCCAGTTTATCGACCTCGTGATTAAAGAGTGTAAGTGTAAGTTTGTCATTAATGTTTTGAGTGTTCTGAAAAAGCACTTTCAAAAACCACTGAGGTTGACAAGAAGTTACTCTCATCATCATCTTGCAGTACTGACAATTTGCGATCTTTCCATTCGATTTCACTGTAACCTTCTTTTTGCATGACGTGCAGGAAAGACTTTTTGAGGCGTGTTGGACACCAATTATTTTAGCTGACACCTTCCTATGTGTGAGTGATTCTATTTCTGTTGTGACTTGTGCCAAGTCTTGTGTGAAAGCTGGGATCTCTTTGAAAAGAAACTCCTCTGACTTTGGGGTGTTGAGATATCGCGATCCATTGGACTCTTTGAGTCTGAGATTCTGTAAGGCGTAGGTCTTTTGATCTTCTAGTTTGTTACAATGTTCCTGCCAGAGTATCAGTTTTATCGAGGTTGTGTGGTCAACCAGAATGACTTCTTGTCTTTGTAGAGCGTAGCCATAACGACTGTTAATCGTTTTTACCGCAGTGATGCTGGATACCTTTGCCTTTATGTCAACCAATTGCTCTTTTGATACCTCTTGTAAAGATGAGAGACTTGGTAAGGAAGATGATGTTGCAGCGTCTTGGTAGACAAATGGTACAACCACAGGTTGTACAGTTGTGTTGTTTTGGATGATGATACTTTCGACGTCATCTTTGATGGAAGATGTTATGTTGTGGAGCCTTACAGCTGTTCTTCCTTTCTGGTACTTTTCTAGCAGGGGTCTCTTTGCTGGGTTGAAACAGACTGCCCTAACCACTCTGTCACTTCTTTGAATATTGCAGTTGAAATACTTGGTTGGGGAAAACGTGGCCTTCTTCACAGGAGATATGGTTTGGATGTAGCCCAAGATTTCTTGTACTTCAGAGCTCTGAGAAGCTACAAAAGAGGAAAAGTCAGTGGATATGTCATATAATGCAAGTTTAGGCATGTTTTATGGAAAATTAAATGTGGAATGTGAATGCAATATACAGCTGTAGTCATGGCATAGCACTGGTTATCATATGAATTCTTACTGGAATGGTCTTGAAGCACCGCTAACTTTACCTTGTATTGACACCTGATTGAACTAATCATGCCATGTATCTTAACACAATGGGAAATTTACGTCTCAGTTGCACCAAGCAAATTGTTTATATTCACATACACATCACCGAAGGCTCTGTCTTCTCCAAGAACAAAAATTATAAAACCTTTCTTTAATTATAAGCTGTCCATTTGCTTCGTTTAGTTTTGGGATTAACTGTTTTGTATTGCAGTGAATAAATAAAATAAATAATAATAAAGAGCTTTTTATCAAAGT